>JBBPSA010000132.1:0-15172 GCA_038093355.1 Boletus calvinii | reverse complement strand
GTAAGTGGTGGACTTTAACACATTCTATGTAAGGTAGTCGTATCTGTACATTTTAACTTGCACTCCCCTTTAAAGGGTTGTGATCCGCTTGTATGCGCGCCATCTTAGTTATACCAGACTCATCACGCATATGCCACATGTACAAGTAGTCTCATTGGATGTACATAGTTTCCAGGCTGTTGGTCGAGATTTACATACTGTAACCATGACGTTCGATCGAGGGACCGAGAGCGAACCACAAATAGACGATGTCTATCCGTTCTGACAATTTATGTACATAGTGACACTACAAGCTACAAGTCTTCCCCTGTGGCGCATGGGAGGTAGGTAATTTATGGGGTATGGTGAATCACTGCCCTACAAGCTGGCGCACGACAAGAATCTCTTCAGCAGTCAGCTGGTCGACGTTGGCGGCAAAATTGTTGACATTTCTTGCTGCGCAGTCTTTGAAAAACGTGATGATATGCTCCTGCATGTCGTCAGTGTCAGCGTCATCCCTTTGATGGGTAGGTTTTTACCTTCATATCGATCTGGGATATGGGGTCATTCTTGAGGTCTTCGTCATCGCTCTCGTCAAAAATATCATCGTTGTCAAAATTGGCGCCACGTGGACCAAGCATCTCAGAGAGGAAGGCAAACTCATCCTCTTTGAATCCTTGGTGTTGTTGCTCCTCCTCTGTCCATTCTTCGTCTTCGTCGTCAGAGTCTACGACTCCATCTCCAGCAGGGAAAGAGACCGATTCAGATTTCGAACGGAGGTCGTGTACCAGCAACTTGAGTACTTTGACAGGGAACGTCACAGATGTGAACTCGTGAGGAGCTACGGAAACGGGAAAACAGTTGAGAACCGCATTCTGAATAAGGCAGCCCAAGACAATGCAAACTACAGGATGATAGAAACTACACGCACTTGTTTTTGTCCGAGATCTCGTCATAATGACTGCCACGGCAGGATCACAATGAGCGATCGTTAAACTTAACCCATGATCTGGCACCAGACAAAGCAAACGCACTCACCATTCTTTGTCTCAGGCTTAATAATAATGTCCCCTTTTACCAACAAGTTCTGCAAAGTGGGGCGGCCGGACGTGTAAAGCTGAGACAGCGTCAGAGTGCTGATCCTCGTCGGCCAGAAGCCTTGAAAAGTCTCCGCGTTCTCGCACCACGTCTGAAATAGGATATCCAGGGCTGTTCGACCTTGCGCACTTGTTGATTCAAGCATACCCAGCACTGTGTCCGCCTGGTTGTGTATCAGGAACACAAATGGGATGACTAGACTCTGCAGAAACGTAGCCGTCTTGGCCGTGAGCATTCGCTCCACCATTGCGTGTAGGAGTTCGGGGAGCACAGGGAGTACAGAATCACCCGCTCGGCGCAGGACGTGGATAATGAGGTCACCGATAACGAGGCCACCTGACTCATCCTCATTTCGAAGGAGCTTGGCGATGAGCTTCAGGACGTGGCCGAGGCCAGGCTGTCCAGAGGGATCATGCCATGATAGAATTTGGGAACAATCTTTCCGGACAATCAACGTGAGACAGACGACACCATTCTGTGTGGTTGTGAATGGCTGGCTGGCGGGCAACGTTAGGAGTCACGCACCTGCAACACATCTCTGTCCTCTGCGTTTTTGAGGCATTCAAACAGATTAGGGGCAAGGAGTGCAAAGAACCCATCTCCGAGACCGCTTTCTGGAGCTCCGCGGACGAGACTCGAAACAAGATCAATTGCTGAACCTGCAATCCAGGATTCCTCAGGCTTTGCTGTCGTAATCGAGGTGCAAAGAGTTGGCAAGGCTTGTTTTACGACGGTCTCGTAGACGCCAGGAGCGGACGATTTCGCGAGTGAAGCGAGGATATCAGCGAAAATCGAAAGGAAGATGGGATCTAGTAAGGATACTGTCAGTTCCCACGTCCACATCTCTGTTTAGCTGTATACCTTTGTTGTTCTTTGTCCACACTTCCAGGGTTGCGAGCACAAGGGAGTTTGCCAAGTCAGTCGTAAGCCATGATGCCTTGTCGACATCAAGCACAACCGACATTGTGCTCAGAACTAAAGAGAGCGTGTCTTCTGTAGTTAGAAGCAAGAAAGGCCCAAGGTCCTGGGCGATTCGTGTCACGTATGGCTTCAAAGCAGAATCCTCGGCTCCCTGACAAAAGCTTGAAGAAATCCACGTGAGCTTGGCAAGCAATCGAATGCAGAAACCGCATTACTTGTGTACTGCTTTCACAGCGGAGACCTTGACTGGAATGCTAGCAGAATTGGATTCAATTACGTGCATCGCTACCTCAAGATATTGCCCAGCCATCTGCAGGGGTAACACCTTGGCGAACTGACTCGCGAAAACGAACCCCCTGCCTTGCAAGAAAGGGAACTCTTATGGACGACATGAGCCACAAGAAAAGAAGATCAAATATAAGTCTACTGACCAGTTAGATGGAGAAGGGAAGGTATGACGTTAGCAAGCAGATGCTCAACATCGAGGGGTTTTTGACGGCCAGAATCTTGCTCGTCCTCAATGCAGTCGAGAATATCCTCTGCTTGAGAGCCAATTGCTGCGAGGCCAGCTTCTAAAGGCTTCCACCTGTCCTCATGAATGAGTCAATTATCCGATCACCGATAAAGTGGACTTGCCAGGATGGCACGCGCGCTTCTCGAGTGGTTTGACATGAGCTTATTATTTGTTGCAGATTGTCCTGGAATGTGACGCAAACTTCCGCTGGTGAGCGACCCAAGATAGTCTGCGTACAAATTATCGCCTCAGCTGAGTGGATAAGGAGGTAGTCTCGTACGTTCAACAACCCAAATCCGGCGACCCGAACGCCATAAGTTTCTGTTTCATCCTCTTCTTGAGCAACGAAAGCGTTTGCATTGGTTGCCCAAGTGTCTTCCTGCGCGGATTCCCTCAGCGCTGATACATTACTGAAGAAATAGAAAGTACGCACGTCTTCTGCAGTCATTTGAGCGAATCGGAAAATCACGCTAACTAGATTGGTGAGGTTTTGGTATTGGTTTTTGGGGTCAAGCCATTGTTTAGCCTTTCCTCCCCGCACGATATTGGAGACGAGATCAAACAAGGGACAAATAAGATACGGGAGTTCGACAGGCTCATCTTCAGTTGACCCAGGTACCGATTCAGTGGCGTTGATATAGTAGGTCTCGTACGGAGAGAAGACGCTCTTGAGATGGGCGAGCGAAGAGTCTAAGAACGATTCAACGTAGGGTTTTAATCCGCGAGGGAATGCCGTATTTATAACGTCCAGTGCCTACAAATATGAACATACGTTAGTGCCTACATGCTCCCATACTTGTCTATGGGCTCACTTTGAAGACCTGAATCCGGACAGTCAAACCATCCCAAGTGGGCTGATTCAGCATATCGCTTATGGGGTGCCCTAAAATTTCTTTGAACGTGTCAAGCCAAACGGGGAGAATGTTCTCGGTGGCCTCCTTCACAGCTTGGGGATGCTGCTCCTTCACCATATAGAGCGCAGTAACACACTGACAGAAGACAGAGACACTCCGCGAACGAGTCAACGGACTGTGTTGCTGAAGGGATGTTGAGTAATGTAAAATTTAGGGAAAAATGGCGAATTTACCTGTGCGTCGTTCAGAATGATAAGGAGGACTGGGAGTAATTGACGAAGAACAGGTAGAATTTGATCTTCTGTAAGATCTGACTTAATGAACTCGGTCAATACTTGCATTGCACCATGGACAGAGTTGGGAGAACTGGACGAAATTAGTTCAATTAGACCATTGAGCAGGTCCGGATATTCATCTGGCCAGTCACAGGATGCGATCGAGGACAGCACGTGGGCCTGAATAGTGGCGTCAGATCCGTGGCTAGACAAATCGTTGCAGCTACGAACACTAAGTGATCTTATTTTGCGATCCGGATCAGAAAGCCCATTGAAGACAGCTTGGCGGATCTGAACCTTTGTCTGCAGGAACGTCAATCGATATCGGATGTAAGGAAAATAGATCAACTTCAACGGGTGGCGCATTTCCCCTGAATTGGGGAAAGTAGGGAGACCATCGCTCGGTCACGTATTTTCTGAGAATGATGCTCGCAGAGTATAAAATGCTATCAGGCGCGGTCTGGGGGATAAAAGGAC
Organism: Boletus calvinii; assembly: GCA_038093355.1. Taxonomy (NCBI): domain Eukaryota; kingdom Fungi; phylum Basidiomycota; class Agaricomycetes; order Boletales; family Boletaceae; genus Boletus; species Boletus calvinii. The sequence goes on along the minus strand of JBBPSA010000132.1, from coordinate 11,054 downwards.
AAACAACTTATCTGTCTCAGAGAAAGATCCGTGTCCTGGGCCAATGCGAGCTGAGACAGCGCCAGTCCCGCCTCTAAAAACGCGTCAAGATGCCATCGGATTATAATGGTGTGGTGGCGTGTCAGTCGCAATGAGGGGACTTGCCTGGGTGTTGGAGTACCTCGGAGAGCTTGAGCTCCGCTGCAATCCTGATGTTGGTATCGGTGCTGAGAGTGTCGGTCAACAATTGCTGTATGTTCACCGTCGCCATCGTCGATGAGCAGCTCGTCTTGGTCAATGCGCTCGTTGTGTTCGCTCGCTCACGTGCAGGACGCGTTCACGGCGGCAATTGCCGCGAGCAAACTCAGTGAAGCCGCCCCAGCGCAAATTCGATTCCGCTCGGACTCCTCCTTCTTTGCTACCACCATCATTGGAGAGCCTGAACTCCTGTGATACCACCACAGATCGTGATGGCTCCCAGGAAACGGGTTCAGTCCCAAACGGCCGGGGTCGCACAAGCGCCGGGCGATAACGTCAAGAAGCGCAGAGCCTCCGCCCGTGTTGCTAACTCAACCTCGAAGAAGAGGAAGCGTGTCTCGGATAACCCCGATGAAACTGAGAACTCTCAGGTTGACCAAGCCAAAGCCAAGAGGCCCAGATGGGGTCGAGTTGTAGGCAGACTCGCTGGCCTCATGGAGATGCCCATGGATATCTTATTTGAGGTGCGCCCCTGACCACTATTCCTGTGCACTCCTCCGACCTTCTGTATTAGATATTTGGACATCTCATGCCATTGGATGTGTTGCGTCTTGCACGCACCACAAAGCAATTTAGACAGTTGCTCATGCATCGTTCTTCCGCATCGATCTGGATAGCCGCCCGCAAAAACGTGCCCGACTTGCCAGATTGTCCCCCTTACCTGAGCGAGCCCCAATTTGCAAATCTCGTTTTTGATACACATTGTCATGTTAGATTTGCACCTTCTTTCTCTCGCATCGAGGCCCCTGACCACATGCTAGGAATGCTTGTCACCGAACATCCGATCAATTGACTGGCGGATTGGGCGGCGCATCTGTTCTAAATGCGCCAAGGAGTGGTAAGTGTCATATTGTCCATCCGCATATAGTTACCCACTTTGCTGTCGCAGTATGGTTGAAGATTACTCCCTCTTCGTTGGTGAACCCGTGTATAAGGCAGTTCCTAGTAAATACGGCAGTGAGTGATTGTACACCTCCGTTTCTTTGTGCTCAGCAAGCCTTTCCCAGAGCGAGGGCGTCCGTCTTACTATTCTAAAGACCTACATGAATTTCAGACAAAGAGGGCATCTTTCACTGACCCCGAAGAGCGTAATAAGTTCGTGAAGGAACGTCAAGATTTGGTCTTTCAGATGGAAAAGGTAATGTTAGTTTTACTCGGCCTGTGAGACCATTATCGATGACGAATATTTGACAGCACGGTGCCCTACTCGAAGCTTGGGCTTCCAACCAGGCTAAGGATCGTTCGGAGCAACTCGATGACCTGCGGCGCGAAAGAAAGGAAGCGTGAGTCACCTTCACAGGTGTTTGAAAAGCGAGCTAAACAAGCTATGTAGGATTATCGAGAAGCTCACAGAACTTGGCTGGGGACCTGAGATCGATCAGATCCCCGATCGTGATGATTTGGCTCACCACAGACTCGTCAAGCAGCCAACTCGCTTGACGCATCGTAGTAGGTTACATCCCGCCTTCGGTGGCGTCATCTCACTCATTCACTTCAGTTTGGGCCAATATTCAGGGCGAGATGGTCAGCTACATGGAACAGATGAAAACTCAACGCATCGAGCGCGAACGCAAAGCCCTGGTCATTTCACGCAAGAGAATTGCAATATCCATACTTCGCACATACAAGATCGCGCATCTCCCCTTAATGGATGTCATGCCTGAACCGATGGATTTTTGTGCCATCTCTCAGGTTTTAGAAATCCTTGAACTTCCCACAGAGACGCAAGTCACTGAAGACACTTTTGCCCCAATCGTGGAGAAGATGGAAGAACTGATTAGCGAATGGCGGGCCCGAATTCTTGGATCAGTCGCTCAGAAGGTCAAGGATTCACTATATTCTCACAAGCCCCGAGTCAAGAGTGAACCCGCTGATTCCTCACTGATGGATAATGCAGCGAGTTCGTCCTCCGCAGACCCAATGGACAAAGGGAAAGCCAAAGTTGTTGAGCCTTCCATTCCAGATGACTCTCGGATCATCCAAGACCTTTCGTTGGCTACAACTGTCTTCAATTGCAAGTGTTGCAACCCTCGGTTTGGTATCTTCTATGGTCTCTACAACGCTGATTCCAGCTCTGACACCGACTCTACCTCGTCAGAAGATGACTTTTTCGATCCCTGGGGCTTCGGTTTGGGCCCTCGCCGCTCGCGCCCGAGGTCCAATCCGCTTTTCTTTCCCAAGGTTCTGGGACACCACTGCCTGACGAAACAGCATGGGTTCAACTGGGATAACCCCAGTGGGGATCCTACTAAGCAATACGATTACCCTGTGGGCAATCGTACTCGGTGGGCCGGCCACCTCCTTCAGGTGGATGACAAGGCTGGCAAGATGGCCGCGAGTGTTGTTTCGGCATGTGGCATGGATCCCGAGACGACTACGGCTGTAGAGATGGATCAATTGGACCATCAGTTGGCCTGTCTCGAATGCCTTGAGTGGTCAGATGACGAGTGGGACCAAGCTGATGCACTAGTCTTTGGTTGGCGCGCGGCAGTAAGCTCCATTTGAACCTCTGTTTGCTTCTACATTGACGCTTGACCAGGTCGCTCATAATTGTCGTTCCCACCCTGGAAAAACAAGCATCGAATGGAAGTTGATCGACGATGAACTTGCGGAAGACGTCGTCGATGTCGATCAAGAAAACAGGGCCGATCAAGCTATTATTTCAACCCTTCTCTTACATGGCTTAGTGCCGGATGAAATATATGCTGGTCCTCCCGAAGAAGTGGTCTGGCTCTGTGTACACTGCCTGGATCTTCCGAACGAAGTAGAGTGTATGGAGCTTTCAAAGATGAAGGATCATCTGAGCTTGACGTATGCTGGCATTATTCATTCAGCATGTACTCGAGGGTTTGACCATGGATATTCCAGGCATTCTATCTCGGAGCCGCAGGAAAATCAAGACTATTATAAAGATTACGAGGCTCCTCAGGGTCGCAAAGCGCGCATTCCCCATCTGAAAATTACCCTCACCATGGATAGACCTGACGACGTTCCCGCCCCAGGTGAAAGACACATCCATGACCCATGGTGCTTTGGGTTCTCGGAGGACGAATTCGAAGATGACTATTACGGTGACGACTTCTTCTTTTATTAAATCGGCACTCCTTACAGTTCGTTGTAAATTATGTTCCTGATATTTTGGTACTGTACCTTTCCCTGTTATGCTACAGAAATCTTGTTATTGGGTAATACGATAGCACGGTTGCACATAATGCACGATATTCGTCGAAACACAGACGGGCCCGACAGATAACCGAGAATCTAAATAACCAACTCCCCTTCTACACTACTCTTGTCAAGACCCAATCGTGGAAGAATTGCCTCGTAACGATCCCGATCTAAACCTTTAAGATATCGGAGAACCTTCGCTCGGTCATGAACGAGTTGGCGCAAGGCTCTGCGGTTTGCTACGTCCTTTCGGAATTTGAGCAAATGTGACCACAAATTGCGGATCCGGAATGTTAGTAGTGCGGCTGCCGGACGAGTGAACATTGGCATTGGAATGCTGAGCTCAAACACGTACCTTGTACCTCTGGCCGACCTGTGTCATTTGGTTGTTGGGGAGTCGAAAATGCGGCAACGATGCGCCTGCGATTTTCATAGGCGAGACCTTTCGCGTTGGCGTTCCTGAGGTCGGCCAGTCGGGCAAACATGTTGGCCTTTTGTAGCTCCTCTTCCATGGCCGCTTTCGTGCGCTCTACTGTATCCTCGTCGAATGTGGTTACACCCCTCTCAACCGTCAGGGTAGGTAGAACTTCGAACAGTAGTTTCTTCTCCTCCCCCCCCTCTATCCCAAAGTTCAAACGCGAAGGAATCTTCATATCCCCCTCAGAAAAATGCGAAACCTGAGGCTCCACGTCTTGAGAGTAGACAGCCTCTGGAGTCAAGACGGTCTTTTGAAGGTCGCATCCTATCCACTTGTCTTCTTTGTTGTATTCGGAGCCAAGGACGACGTAGAGACGGCTTGCGTCCTTGGCGTGTTTACGATCTACCTTGGCCTGTAGCTTCGAGACCGTTTTCTTTGGGGCTTGGAGTTTGGCACGACAAATGACGGAGGTGTGTAGTTCTGCTCGGCTCGAGGACGCGAGACAGCGCGAAACTAGACGCGAAATAAGATATCTTTCATGAAAGCGACTCATAATGGCATACCTTGCGTGATACGCGGCCTGAACATGGAACAGCGCTGGTCAAGGACTACACTCGTGACGAGTGGACAAAAACCTATGATCGTAGTCGGAGTAGCCTATTAGCGTGGGAAATGGAAGTGGCCGAGGACTATAAGAACCCTCTACGCGACCTTTTTTTTTCCTTCTCAAAGGGAGAATGCCACGCTGCGCGATGTTGACCATTCCACCGTCGATGACAGTGCCAGTGACTTCGCATTGCAAGTCCTGATCTCTCGAGAAGATACACCAGCTTAGGAAGTGTCGTTTCGACGCTTTTGCAGGACACGGCATGTCGACATCAACCTGGAACATATTTTTTTCTGATGGTATCTTAGTTCCGTGTACCTCTTAGAATATGACAGCCATGTTTATAGGCCCATCTGTGTTTCCGTGCTCGTAAGTTTCCGTGCACCAGTTGGACTTGGACTGTCTACTAGGAGAGATCGAGATATACCACCATCGAGCATCTCGTTCCGCGCCACCACGCCCAGAGTGAAGTAAGTATTGTACATTCTATGCAGCTCGTGTGCCTGGTCCATGGTTAGGAAGATTGGATTCTCTCTTCATCCGATCCGCAAGCAAGCTCTCCCACTTCCCATCCTGCCAGGAAGCAATCCTTTCCCCCTCGGCGTCCCAATAAACTCTCATGAACCAAAGAGAATGAGCTGCAAGGATAACGTCTGTAGGAAAAGGTATCCCCCATCACCCATTTACCTTCAACCCTGCTGTACTGTATCTTCGCGGAATCATGAAAACTCTTCTCAATGATTTCCCAGTAAGCCCCGCGCGTTGGTCCTTCGGGGGACCATTCATCAACTTTATCTTCAGGGCCACTTCTCTGGTAGCGATGAAGTATTCCCGACTGCGCTCATTCAAAACCTGTGACGTGCGAAAGCCACTAAATCTGAAAGGAGTTCCTTCCAGTGCTTCCAATGCGGAATCAAAGGCGGTGATCAGGCCCTTGGTGCCGTTGAGGAAAACAGGCTTCTCCGGGTAGGTCTCGTCGAGGCATTATTCAGCAATCACCCAAGAATCAGTGATGAAGGTGCCGGTGTTGGGATCGCTAAGAACAGGTCGCTCCATTTCTTTGAACTTGGGAGCAATGCCAGGATACTCGACCCAGACAGTCTCGGAAGGAAGGTTCTTGTAGCCCAAAACGAATCTGGAAAGTTCATGAGCCCAACAATTCTGGGGGTTGATGCACTCGCACCTTGGCCTTGCAGGGCTCGACGACCAGTTATTACCAGGGAGCTTGGAGGGGCCGTCATAGAGAACCGGTGGTAACATTGTGGGATGTCTGACCTACACCGAGTCAACCTGCACGCCTTTATCTGGTGGGTAGCCTCATCCCGACCGAGTAATCAACATTTTCATCAGCAGCAGCCCCCCGAAGGACACGGAATTGGATAACTAGACCGGCAACCAATTCCCTTCCCTATCACGTAGTCATGGTCACTCTATTGTATGTAACTCACTCTTTCCTCCCACCGCGACACAGAGACATCCAAACGAAGGCTTCGGCTTCGTGTCCGATATCTTTACTGTCAGGGGTTGATTCCCGATTTGGTATTGTGGGAAAGCATCCCTTCCTTCCACCTCGAGTCTGGTTTTTGGGTGGAACATATAACACCACTGCACCATGGCGTCGACAAAGAAACGGGCAGCGGCATCCTTGCCCAAGGCGCGCTCCTCCTCTTCCAAGGATATATCCCTCAAAAAAGTCAAAGGAGAGAACTTTTATCGCAATGCAAAACAAGTCGCCCGAGCCAAAATGCTCACAGGAGGAAAGGCAGTCCGGGACAAGGACGGAAACATCGTCAAGGCTGCTGCTTTCCAGAAAGGAGAAAGCGAAGCCAAACCTGGTCGTGTGCAGCCCGATCGGCGGTGGTTTGGTGCGTATTTGAGTGCCGGAATGTTTTGTTTATCGTTTCCTGAGAATGAACGGATAAAAATCATCAGGTAACACGAGAGTGATATCTCAAACCGCGCTCGATCACTTTAGGACGAGTCTGTCCACCAAGAAGGATGACCCGTATTCCGTCCTATTGCGTCGCAACAAACTCCCCATGGCACTTTTGGATGACGCTGCCAACCCAAATACTCGCAAGGTGAGATTTCGCCACGCTTCATCCACACATCTTGATCTCGTTTGCATCTAGCGGTCGCATATCGTAGAAACCGAGCCATTCGGTGAAACATTTGGTCCTAAGGCTCAGCGAAAGAGACCAAGGCTGGACGTTGGAACATTTGAGGAACTTAGCAGGGTTGGCGCAGCAGCAGAAGAGCGGACCGAAGGCCTCGCAGAGGAATCACCAAGTATCACAGTCATCATCCGTCTTATTCTCTTCGTTGACAAAACTTTAGTGGATCCACAACAAGTCCTTGTGGGGGATTTCCAACCAGTCCATGCCGATTATATCGAGCCAATCTACGCCAAAGGGACCTCGAAGCGCATATATGGAGAGCTGTACAAGGTGATAGACTCTTCAGACGTCATCTTGCACGTCTTGGATGCCCGTGATCCACTCGGGACCATGTGCGAGTCGGTATTGGAGTATTTGAAGAAGGAAAAGGCACACAAACAAGTCGTCTTGATTATCAACAAGTGCGATTTGGTGCCTAATTGGGTGACTGTAAGTATTTGCGTATGTACCATTCACTCGAAGTATGAATCCTCTGCTAATAGGCACGATACATACAACACCTGACCCCAAGATACCCTACAATCGCCTTCCATGCATCACCAAATCACTCCTTTGGAAAAGGTTCTCTCATACAACTCCTTCGCCAGTTCTCACAGCTTCACTCCGACAAGAAGCAAATCTCCGTAGGTTTCGTAGGATACCCCAACGTCGGCAAAAGCAGCGTGATAAATACCCTCAAAAGTGGTAAAGTATGCCGTGTCGCACCGATTCCGGGAGAAACCAAGGTTTGTCATTCCCTCTCAGTACCGTAGAGAAAGGTCTCATTCATGTCTTCACTTTAGGTCTGGCAATACATTACACTAACTCGACGAATCTATCTGATCGACTGTCCTGGGATTGTACCCACATCTGCGCACGATTCCCAAACTTCAACAGTTCTCAAGGGTGTAGTGCGCGTCGAGGCCTTACCCACGCCTTCCGAACATATACCCGCATTGATGGAGCGCGTAAAACCGCTCTATCTCTCCCGAACATATGATATTGCCCTTCCTGATCCGAAAAACCCGACACAGGGATGGGACCCCGAACAGTTTTTGAACGTGCTAGCGAAGATGAAGGGGCGACTTCTGAAAGGAGGAGAACCAGACGTGGATGGTGTGGCCAAAATCATACTTACCGATTGGGTTCGAGGCCGCATACCATTTTTTGTTCCGCCTCCTGAACGACCCGAGGAGCTTAACTCGGCCGAAGCGAAATTAAAGGCTAAAGGCAGGGACAAGGCAGTGTCAGAAGAACAGGAGGTTGTGAGTGTCAAACAAAACCTCAACTCAATCATACAGAAGAACACCTTCCTCGCCGAGGACATCAGACCACTGGAAGGCGAAGGGGAAAGTGACGATGAGGCTTTATCGGACGCGAGTTCCTTCGACGAACAGGAGGCGTCGGAGCATATATCCGACGCTGATGCCGACATGGGGTTGTCATGGAATGACGTGTTCGAAGAAGAAGGTCACCAGAACACAGATAATGTCTCCAATATTAATGCGGGCATGCAACCCAGTAAAGGTATGGTGTCCTGCGACGTGCCGTCATTATTGGTCGATCTCACCTTCTGGTAGGGGTCGCATCTTCGGATGAGGAGTCGCCCGTCCTTTCCAAGAAAGAGCCTCGAATGAAAACTGGCAAAGTAGTTCGCTTCTTATCGCCCGTTTCCCTGATGTTCACATGTGTTGTAGAAAAGAGCCGAGAACTTTTACACAAGCGCGAACGTGAAGAACAAAAATCGCGGCAAGGCGGCATTACTCAAGTCATTATCAGTCGGCAAGAGACGCGAGGATCGGAAGCGTCGCTGATCGGTGCTACTGTATTATTTTGGACCTCGTTTGAAGCGGGCTGCCGTACTCGCACTAAAGATCAAAGCTTATAGCTATGATATGTAGCGCCAAAATCGCATGTCGTTGACAACACAGGTAGTGATAGACTTGGTGAACGTGAGCATCTCTAACTGCACTTGGTACGTACGATAATCAGTTTCCCACGGTGATTGTGCGCTCCCTATAAGACTGATCGTGGCGGAAATCGCGTCTTTGCTCTCTCAACCATGTCCGTCACCAAAGTTCACGCGCGCCAGGTAAGCCTGACCTGCATATATGCTGCGCCAGTTGCTTTGCTGAGGCATTCTCACTCAGATCTTCGACTCTCGCGGAAACCCCACTGTCGAGGTCGACCTCTACACTGACAAAGGTGATTCCCTCCTCACAGGTATAGATCGAACCAGGTTCATGGATTCGATAGGTCGCTTCCGTGCCGCTGTACCCTCTGGTGCATCCACCGGCATTCACGAGGCCCTCGAGCTTCGTGATGGTGACAAAGCCAACTACGTCGGAAAGGGTGAGTCGAACTCATCCTAGGTTCTCAAATGACGCCGTCAACTCCTGTTTGAATAGGTGTTAGCAAGGCTGTTGCGAATGTTAACGACACCCTCGGCCCTGCGTTGATCAAGTCTGGCCTCAAGGTTACTCAACAAAAGGAGATTGATGATTTCCTCATCAAAGAAGACGGTACCCCCAACAAGGGCAAGTACGGTGCTAACGCTATCCTTGGTATCTCTATCGCGGTCGTCGAGGCTGGTGCCGCCGAGAAGGGTATTCCCGTGTACCAACATTTGGCCGAGCTTGCCGGCGTCAAGCCCCCCTATGTACTCCCCTGCCCGGCTTTCAATGTTATCAACGGTGGTTCGCATGCTGGTAACAAGCTCGCATTCCAGGAGTTCATGCTCCTTCCAACCGAAGCTAAAAGTTTCACTGAGGCCTTGAAGATTGGTACGGAAACATACCACACCTTGAAGAAGGTTATCAGTGCCAAATACGGTATTGATGGTTAGTAGAGTGCGCGAATTACTTCGATCCTTGCTGACCTGTGCTGTCTCTGTCAGCTGTCAACGTTGGTGACGAAGGAGGATTCGCCCCTAACGTCGGTGGTGCTGAGGAATCGCTCGAGCTTCTAAGTGATGCCATCAAGAAGGCAGGATACGAGGGCAAAATCAAGATTGCTCTTGATGTTGCCTCATCCGAGTTCTACAAAGATGGCAAATACGATCTCGACTTCAAGAACCCCAACTCTGACCCTCAGAAGTGGATATCCGGGACTGAACTCGCCGATCTGTACCTCAGCTATGTTGACAAGTACCCCATTGTTTCTATCGAAGATCCTTTCGACCAAGACGACTGGGAGGCATGGTCTCACTTCACGAAGCGGAGCAAACTTCAGATCGTTGGTGATGACTTGACCGTCACCAACCCTCTCCGCATCAGGACCGCTATCGAGAAGAAGGCTTGCAATGGTCTGCTCCTCAAGGTTGGAAATTCATTGGTTCAGACGGCGGGGCATCGCTGACTTATTTGCTTCATCAGATTAACCAGATCGGCACCATTTCCGAGTCCATTCAGGCGTAAGTTTAACCTGTCTCGTTGGATGCAATACGTGTTTATCGCATTGTCAGTGCACAGCTCGCCCAGTCAGACGGATGGGGTGTCATGGTCTCTCACCGCAGTGGTGAGACCGAGAATACCATTATTGCTGACCTCGTCGTCGCCCTCGGTACTGGTCAGATCAAGACCGGTGCACCGGCGCGGAGCGAACGTGTCGCCAAATATAACGCATTGCTGCGCATCGAGTAAGCTCAATACGCCCTCTTATTATCATCATGCTCAACCGCCTTGCAGAGATGAACTGCAGGGAACGGGTGTGACTTACGCTGGAGGCAAGGGGTTGTCTGTTGGCTCTGAAGCTCCCGCCCTCCTTAAAAAGTGAGAGACTGAAACCCGAATGTGGGTAGTCCCTCCCAATACTCGGAGAGGATTTGAGCGACGATGTTGTACGATCCACTAGACATGTGTGCTGTGCTTGTTGTACACTGACAAATTTCAGTCTTGAAAGTGAATGCAAACGTGCGCACTGCGTAATGATTTATCATCTGTGAACGGAACGTGCGAGATAAGATCACGTGCAATTTCCTGTTACGCACTTCGTCCCTATCGTGCTTAATTGTTTGACGGGCGGCGTGTCAGCTTTCAAGGTGCAGTGCCTTCGTCCTGTGTTGACTCAGAATGAACGCCCCCGCTAACTCTTTTTGAGTGATTCTCTTTACCTTTGGCAATGTCTTTGGCAACAGGCGAGATAACCCGCTCGGCTCGCGCCCTGTTCCCGCGCCATAGCCAAAAGGACTCGTCACGCCACATTGAGCAGCCTATATAAATGCGACGCATCGCTTCCCCTCTCTCTCATGTCTACTACATCATCCACCAAGTCCACCCTATCTTCTCATGATGCGCCGAGCCCCCGCGTAAACGAACGCGTTGCTGCCAAAGAAGTGCGTGCTCATGAACATGTCCGTCATCGCACCAAGGAGCGACGGGAGCATGCGCTTGCGAAGGAGCGCAAGGAGAAGGCTGCTGCCGTGCGGGTACTGGGACTCAAGGCAACCCATGCCCATGCCCATGGGGCG
>JBBPSA010000131.1:0-15186 GCA_038093355.1 Boletus calvinii | reverse complement strand
GAGCCTTCTGTATGCAAGGGCACTGGCTAGCTCCATGCATAGCTGCAAGGCATCCTGAGTATATGTGTTTGTGGTCATGCTTTTGCATGCATCCAGATTCTTTTTGCCAGAAGCTGCAGACAATATCTCCTATCTCTTGAATATGTAGGGCTTTGTTAAGTCACTCACAGAGCATGTCAAACAGATCATCCCATGTCCTTTTGGCATAGCAGGCGATGACTGGGATGTTGCGTTTCTCATGACTGAGGCAGATGGCACAGACTGAGTAAGTAATGGTTTCTGAGTCTCTGGGTTTGGATCCAGGATTGGTGTGGGGCTGGTCAAGGCAAAAGGAGTGTGCCTTCTTTGCCATGGCTGGGTCTGCACCTGGAACTGATGAAGGGGAGAGTGGGCACTTGGACAGACTTGTAGAGCATGCATGTACTGATCTGAGAGCATTGCTCGAGACTGGAGGGGGGGTTGAGATCTGAGCATTGATCTGCCAGGGTGGGTCAGAAGTGGGAAAGCAAGATGATAACACGCCAGAGATGAGAAGTCATCCTGCGTCCCAAGAGTGGCTGCATGGGATTGAAACCCGCATATGGGTTTGGGATGGAATTTGAAGTGTAGCATCAGTGCAAATAAAGGAATATAAGGAAGATATGGAGAGGAAAGGCAAATTGTGGTGAGGCAAGTTATGGCTCAAAGGGATTAAGTACCCACCTTTTTTAATATTTCAATTTGCAGATTCAGTGCTGAGTCTCTGAGCTTCTTCTGAAAGGCCTATAGGTGATACTTGCTTAATGATATGAGGGCAAAGCCATCTGGAGTTCTGATGGCTTGATGCCACTGCTTGTGGATGTAGGCTTGGTAAAGCAGTAACACAGATTTTCCATATTCACATTTGCTGTGATGGAGGTCATGGCCTTTGAGAGTGAGCCAGAAGTTGTGCACCATGTTAATGCACTCGTTCAGCCAGTCTTGCTGTCTCATGGCTTTTAGCATCTGGTAGTTGGCTTTGCTGAACTCCTCCCAGGAAAGGTCTTCATCCAGTGTTTTGCAGTCTTTCGACTTTACTGCAGCCATGGATTGATACTGGGCCACCTTCCACATGAACAAGGGTTAAAACATCTTCATCTAAGTTTGGAGCTTCCTTCTCAGCTTTGTGAATTTCTTTATTGGTGAAGTAGTATAGTGGAACATATTCTCCCTTGCACAGCTTGTTGAGTGCATGCTGTGGGGGGATAAAGAGGGCATGAGCTAGGAGGGGGTTGTTTGGTATGGAGAGAAACTTATTTGTGTGCTTTCTCCTTTCCTTTTGTATAGCAAGCTCTTTCTCTTGCTTGCAGGTGGCCTGTGCCTGTGCTTCTTCTCTTTCCACACACTTGCATTTGTCCTGCAGGCGCCACATCTGCACCTCTTGTTCCTGGTCCCAGACAGCACAAGCTTTCTCATGAGTGAATATCCATACTTCTTCTAGGAAAGTGGCTGCTTTGTCATCAGTTTTTCCTTCAACTGTGAAGATAAGTCTGGCATCTGCAAACTTGGGGAGCATGTAGTCAGGCTTTACATTCAGGTGTGGGTTGTTCATAATATAAAAATCAGAAACACAAGATAACAGAGATAGCTATCAATGAAAAATGAGCTGTGTGGCCAACTGCCTGAGTGTAGGAGGTGGCAGCAAGAAGAGAAAGTGCACACCACCTCGCTTTGCTCTCATGCAGACTACACCCTATGCCACCTCATACCTCTGCTTATATAGGCTACCTTTTAAATGACATGTCACCTGAAAATGATTATATCTCCTGACCCTCTGGTCCAAATTCTTAAACCAAGGGATCAATATGTAGCTAGGAGTCATTACTACATTTTGTATGACTACCCCTAAGTGTGATTTATAAGCCTACACCCCTGAAAGGCCAGTTGCAATTGGTTTTTTGTGGTCCAGTTGCCAATTGCAGACATTTTTTTCTATTTAAAATCAGTTGCAGTCCAGTTGCCTTCCAAATAAGGCACAAAACAGGACCAGACTGGACTTTAAAACACTAAATGCAGAGTCCAAAATCAGGGTGAGGTTGTTGTGAAGGTCTATAAAATCTGTTGCACTTTATTGTTTGCTTCTCTACCTTAAACCACCATGTCCATGTCTGATATCCAGAGCATCATGGCCTGGGATGACATCCTGTTGGCAGAGAACATTAATGACAGTGATGAGCTTGGTGCCACAAAGTTCACAGAGCAGCATTATCACATAAAGAAGAAGGCAGTGGAGGAGCTGAGGAGAGCTGAAGCAGAGGCAGAGGTAAAATGGAAGATGGAACAGGAGGAGAAGGAGAAGGAGAAGGCAGCAGAAGAAGGTGCAAGGAAAAGGGTGAGTGCTGTTTGACCTGGAGTGACCCAGAGCTGATGACATTAGGTGGAGAAGGTGTGCACAAAGCAGGGCACTTGAGAGGAAAAGAAGGGAAGTTCAGAGGATGCAGAGAATGATGATGAGGATGAGGAAGAAGGGGAGGATGATGACAAAGTAGTATAGATCCTGGCCACCCACTCCTATATATAGATTGAAATTATTCAACTGATTCCTTAAGCAAAGTAAGGTCCAGGCTTGTTGGGATACTGAAGGTGGAAGTTGTGAATGAGCTCGGAGGTGTGACCAAGTTTGGTGGCCAGCAACCACAAAGTCTTGTTGTCAGTGCCTTCATATCCAGACCATCAGATCAGGTACAGGAGCTTGCAATTGCATCATTGGCAATCTATTTTGAAGTTGAGGATCTCTGAGATTTCATACTCTCCAGTTCACAGTCTACTTCAATCAGAGGTGGCAGAGGTTACATCCAATTCTGAATTGTATTGAATATGGAGGGTTTTAGTTAGAAGATATGGAATATGGGATGTATGGAGTTCATGGAGTCAGGTAGTTGGAGCGTAAAGGAATGGGAGCCTGCTTGTGTGATGATTGTATGCATATGGCCCAAGGTTCTTCTCAGAGAGCTTCTTTAAAAGCCATGTAGAGTGGAAATATTTAGCCTTGACAAACACTTAGTCATCAACTTTGAAGTCCAGTGCTGGAGTTTATTAGGCATCCACAGGTCCTTGGTATCACTGCTGGGCATGGGCCATTTCCTCTTAGAGGAATTCATGGAGGGAGTTAAGGTTGATGGAGTACTCTCTGGCTTGAGTGGAGGTGAGATTGCATTCCAGATGAATGGTGATGATGTTGGGGTGGTAACCCTTATTAGTGAAGAATGGCAACACTCCAGTGGTAGCATTTGGAGTGTTGTTGTATGTGAATTCCACAAGGGGCAGGAGCTTGGACCAGTTGTCTTGCTGATAGTTACAATATATCTGGAGGTACTGTTTAAGAATTTGATTCATCCATTCAGTTTGGCTATCACCTTCTGAATGATATCCAGGGTCTTACCAAGGGAGCAAAAGAAATGAGAGATGAATTTGGAGCCTTGATTGGAGGTGATATGGGAGAGGACTCTGTGCTTGGAGAATACATGGAGGAGGAAGAGCTTTGCAAGCTCTATAGATGTAATCATATCATCCATTGGAATGAATATGCACTGTTTGGATAAACAATTGACCACCACAAGAATTGCAGTGAATCTGGAGAACAGAGGGAGCTGTTTGATAAAGTCCATGGAGATGGAATTCCATGATTTCTTAGGAATGGGGAGTTGCTTCAACAAGCTGTAAGGCATAAGTCTAGGAACTTTCAAGTGGGTTTGGAGGTGCAAAATGAGATGTAGTCCTTCACAATGGTTCTAACTCCTGGCCAGGTGTATTCATGATAAATGAGTTCTAATGTCTGATTCTGACTGAAATGTTCAGAGAGGAGATGGTCATGCTTATATTAGAGGACTTAGAAACAGAGGTCATTGAAGTCCAGTATATATACATGATGGCTATCAAGTGAGTTGGAACTAGCACATTTTACCTGCAGTTGTGCTTTCAGCACAATCATCTGAATTTTTATTGCAAGGCTTCATACTGTTTTTTATTCTAGATAGTAATTTTATCTGCAATTGTGCCTTTGGCACAATCATCCAAATTTTTATTGCAAGGCTTCATACTGTTTTTTATTCTAGATAGTATTTACTAATGTAGTGAGCCCAAAAGTTGTTGAAATTGATAACACAGTGGTTACAAAGGTATAATACAAATCATAATTCCAAGTTTCTAAATACTTTATTTTAAACCATATAGTATACAATGCAAAGTTCTAAATTTCTAAATACTTCAGTCCAAACTATGTTCATGGCTTTGGTATGTCTTTGATTGGAAAACAAAATCTTAATGTTTCTGGAATGTGTATATCTTGAAAGTGCCATATATGTACAACTGTCCATGAGAGAAAACAGGTGTGCTTAAGTTTAGCCCCACATGTTGCACCATCTGTCCTTGTGACTTGTTGATGGTTAGGGCATATGCCAGCCATACTGGGAATTGTAATCATCTGAAAGGAACTGGAGAGAGTCCTCCAAACCAGAATCCAAAGCCATTCTAGGAATAAACACCACATCTTCATCTCCATTCTCATTCACCACACAACACTCCAGAATGTGTCTTGTGGATCTGAGCAGCCTTAACCAAGTTCCATTATACAGTCCATGTAGAGGATTCAGTGGTGCTCCATTCTTCAACTCTAGTTTATGCAGAGGAAATTCAGATGGACTGAATATATATAGGACCTCTGGTGGAATATAGTCATATTTTGGATCTGTGACACAATCTGCACTGAGGTATGTGTCTGTTTGTTGAGGTGCAACAGAGTTCAAAATGGAGGCATTGATCTCAACCACCTCAATATTCCTGGCACTGAAAATAGTGTGATCCAAAAAGTATCCATCAGACAGCTGCTGGTCCTGAGTAAGGAGTTGAGAGTAGAGAGCATTGATCAGAGAAGCCATGGAGTCACCACAGTGCATGTGTTCAGAAAGGACTATCTCTCCATTAGTTACTCCAATATGAAGAAGCTGTTGTGTCCAAGCATCAGACTCAGGATCCTGGCCAAGATGCATGTTTTGATGAAGATAGTGTATGTGCATGGTTTGTCAGAGATAAGAGTGAGTGAGAGTTGCAGGGACAATCTGTTCTTTTGAGCCATGAAGGATCATAGGAAGAGTTTGTCTAAAGTCTCCACTGAACAGAATTGTGAGGCCACCAAATGAATGGTCAGGCTGATTCAGCAATCATGCAAAGTACAATCCACAGTCTCCACCACATCATGATGCTAAGATGCAGCTTCATTCCAAATGACCAGAGAGATTTGTTGAAGCAACTGATATATCATATCATTTTTTTTGATATTACAGATGCTTTGCCTATGACATGGAATGGGAATTTTGAAGTGTGAATAAGCTGTATGACCACCTGGCAAGAGCAGAGAGGCAAGACCAGTAGAAGTGACACAGAGAATAATCCTTTCTGTTGTACAAACACCAGCAGCAATAAGTTTAGCCAGAGATGTTTTGCCACAACCTCCACCACTGTGTAAAAAAAAAGTGGATCCATGAGAGTGAATGACATTGTTTATTACAGTATGATAGAGAGTGCTTTGTTCAGCATTCAAAGTGGGCAGTCCCCTGTCAATATAGGCCTGTTGATCTTACCTGTCATATGCCAGCTGTTCATTAATCAGCCTGTTTCCCTCCTAATAATTCCAGTTTCTTTGTGATCTAGGCATAGATGGGAAGTCCCCCAGATGCTTTCCATGTCTTCTGAGCTCTTGATCTATGAGATGTAGACCATAGTCATGGATCTGATCCTGTGTAGGCTCTAGAATGTGATGGTCATGGATAAGCCAGTGATGTAAATCATCACAGAGATGTTCCTTTGAAGCCTTCCATAACCAGTGGAGATCTATAGGAGCACAGTGGATGAGAATAATGATGAATAGGTGATGCAGTTGATAGCCCATGGCAAAATGAGAAGCCTCCTCAAGACATAGCAACCATTCTCTATCATCCCATAAAAGACTGTGAGCACAATAGGCTTGCTTCCTTGAAAGAGTCACAAAGAACACCATTAACAGTGCACAGATTTTCATAAGATGTAGCACCTATTAAGAATCAAACATGAGTTTCTAAGTGTAATTGTATAATAAGAAATATTAATACATACCTTTGACCATAATGAGCAAAAGACACAAATAAAAGGCTTCACCAGCAGAGATAGGAATGGTGTACATGTGTTCAATAGCCTTATATCATTGATGAACCTTCCAAACTGCCTGACCTTTATTTCAGACAAACTGCTTGGGAAATTCCTGATAAAGATAATTGTGTGCTCCAGCAGCAATAAGGTCAGGATCTTGATTGGCCTTAAACCATCCAAGCAGTGCTATGTCCTTGACATTCTCAACCACATTGTTGATTTGAGCATTGGGACAAAATGCCACCATATATTGGCCAGGAAGATGAATAGGCAGGCAATAGACAGCAGGCCATTCCATATGCATGGCAGACTCAAAGATGTTATGGCAGGCTTGGGTGAAGGAGATGTATCTTGCATTTAAATAGTTTGAAATTTCATTATCATTGCCAGTCTGGATTGTTGCATGATCTGGACCCTTGTAGATGTACTTGTGGATATACTTGACAGCTTTAATGGAGCCAGAGACCTCTAGATTGATATGACAGTCAAACTCCACCAAAAGCTATCTGAGATGAGGAATCACATGCTGATTGTCAAAGACATTCTGTTGTTTCTGGACAGTCCTTCCATTGTTAGGGTGAGCATAGTCAGAATATCCATCTTCTTTAATGACAGTCTGGGCAGCAAAGGCCTTGGGAAAGTGTTTTTTGCAGATATTGTTTTCAATACATCTTTGTGGAGAGCAAGGACCATGGAGCATGCACTTTAAGATAGTAGAGTGAAGTTGTGGATGAATGTTGGAATCAGGAAGCTGAGCAGAAATGATGACATTCAATTGCTCCACAGTTCTAATTTTATCTTGCTCCTCCAAGAAAATAAGCAGATGTATGTGAGAAAGTCCACACTTCTGATATTCAATGGTGTATACATCTTCCTGAGCAATGCCTGCTGTTTGGCATAGAAGACATGTGAGACTATATCTGGCCTATCTACAGCTGTTTAATATTTATAAGAATCAATCAGTTTCATCAACAAAAACAAAAACTTTGAAAGATATATACTAGGAAAGATGTTCTGAGTAATTTCCAGCCAGCTGGCATTGGCAGTCATGGTCAGAAAGAGATCAGGCTTTTTATATTCATGACAAATAGCCAAGGAGTCTTGAAGCAGCTGTTGCATGTGGCAAGTTCCCTCCTTATGAGTGGATGGCAAAATGACACAACCAACTTGATTCATATCCTGCACACCATCCTGGCCCAAATGATCACACAACACTTGATAGAGATCTGCTCTAAGTCTTGTTTGATTGTTGGCAACCTAGGTGAGATTGCACTGATCAATGGAAGCCCAAGCATCACAAATCAACTGTTGGAACAATCTCCCTTCCTTGAATAGATTGGATGGTTCCACATCTTCAGAGTGTACATGAAGCCTATAGGCATATCAGAGGATTTGAATGACCTTTTTGGAGCAATGCTGATGGCCATTCTATTGCTGCAAGGAGATATCTAGGTGCCAGCCTGCTTCATCTTTTGGAAAGAAGAGAACATAATGAAGTGGCAGATATGATGGATAAATATTGCTAATATGATGTAGGCCACCACCTTGAAGACATATGTACAACAATGTCATGATTAACACCAACATGGAAAGAGGCCTCTCCTGGAACAATGGCAGTGATCTTCTCCACTGTAGGTAGATTATATCTTCTGACATCAGTGCCCTGTTGTAGGTGGATTCACATATGAACATCAGTATGCTCCTCTAAAGACTTAGCCTACATAGTTCAGTCAGTGTACTATATATAGTTTATATCAATTGAAAACACTCACCTGCATAATTTCATAGGCCTGTTTATAGACTGAAGCATATGGATGGTGTTCAATCAGCATCTTATGCAAATCCAAAAGTATAGCACCATTCAATTGATGGTTACATTGAACTTGCCTATCAGTAGCCTCTATAGGATCATAGATGTACAGCTGAGCAAATGGAGGCTGATGCTCATTAGATGGAATGAGAGCACCCATAAAATGATGGAGTACACCATGGATACGAAATGAGGCAAGTCCAGCTCCTTGAATTCCTTGAATTTCTATCTCAATACCCATAGAAGTAAATGCCATTGCATTGTTATACTGACAAATCCTCTTTTTAAATTCCCTGCAATCTTGGGGATCATCAAACAACTTTTGCAATATATGTGGCCAAGATTGTATCTCAGGAAGCTTGACTTGCCCTTGGAGATAACACATTCCAAAGTGAGGATTACAAATACTAGAGTTGGATAGCTTTTCTGACAAAAAATGTAAGCGAAAACGCTGAATATTCATAGGACCAAGAGAATGGGGCTGAATAGGCACTGCATATGGTCTACCACCAGATGGAACATGCAATGGAGGCTGTGGATTATTACCATCTTGAAGATCATTTGAGTCACTGGAGCTAGAATCAGATGGATCTGAATTTGGATTTGAAGGAAATAAAGGAGGTCTTGGAGATGGTATTCTAATAGCAAGTGGGGCAGGAACAGGACCAGCAGGTGATGATGGTGATCTTTGAGAAGGTATAGATGATGGAGGATTGGGTAATGGTGATAGTGATGGTGACAAAGGAGGAGAACCAGGATGAGCATTATTTTATTGCTGTTTCAGTTGATCTTGGTCATATTGTTCAGCTGAACATTGACTGTGTTCACCAAGGACCTGAGAAAGAAGTGTTTGAGAGAGCTGCTGTACTTATTGAATTTCATTTTGCTCCTGGTTTTGCTGATTTCATAATGCTTGTTGATGCACCTGCAATTGTCTTTGATGTTGCATCTGTTGTTGTATCATAGCCAGCTGTTGTTGCTCCAATTGGGCCTGAATTTCCAACTGTTGCTGAAGCAATTGCTGATTTTGCAACTACATATAGCATATGAGAAGCCTCCTGATTTTGTTGTTGCAATTGCTGAAATGACTATCTGAAAGAAATAGATGCCTGTTCTATTTTAGCCAGAGCTTGCTGACCTGCTTCATGCTGGAAATTGATGGTGTTCTGATATGGAATGGAGGGTGGATGTACAGGTCCAGCATGAGCATTTGCAGTATGAAGGGTGAAGACATGATTGGAACATCTAGAATGATGCCTTTAATGATCAGAATTAAAGTTCTGCATTAATCTTGCAGTATAGTCCACTCTTTGAGGTTGTGGGGGATAAGGATAAGGCATAGGAGCAGGAAAAGGAGGTAATAGTGGAGGAAGCTGATGGTGAATAGGAGGTGAAGAAGGGGAGTGCAAGCAATGCATTCATTGAACATAAAGATGTTCAATTAGATGACATAGCATTCCTGGATATTGTTGTACAGGCACAGGATGACAACAGAAGGGAGGAGAGCTAAGAGCATGTTGGTCATGTTCAGCCTGACAACTGGCAGTCTGTACCTGCTCAGAAGAAGTTGGAGGAGTTGCCCTAACACATAGCATTAACATTGAATTGAGCCAGAGCAGTTGAGATACTCACATTTGGTATAGATAAAGAAATTTTAATAGACATGAAAAAATATTTGACCCATGTGAAAGACAGCAAACAAGTCAGAAGTGGATGTAACTAAGTGTTGAATGTCTCTTTTTATGCAAAAAGAGTAAAAGGATGGAATAAACCCAGCATTGAGCTACCTTGTAATATGAGATATGACAATGTGACAATAACCTGTATTCACATGAATGGTGGGACCAAATGTATCATCTATCCCTAGATGCTTAGGTTGATGTCACCCAGAAACTGCCCCTAGTGCACTATGGGAAACAGCAATGTTATCCTTATTTAAGACAATGAATGACCATATATATAACTATGCATAAGTGCATATAACTCCAAGTGTAGGTGCCTGGGTGACTGTTGAAACCTGAGAGACAGGCTGCTGCCTCAGATCACACAGAAATGGATATAAGCTACTATCAGATCAAGTCAGAACATGAGTGTAATAGTTAACTTAAATATCTGATTTAATAAACTTTTGTGGATGTTTGGTGAATGTTGAAGCAAAGGTTGTGTAGATATGGTGAAGGTTTGAGGCAAAGGATGATGACAGCTGAGTTTGAATGCAATGCAGAATGTGGCTGTGCTAGTGCCCTACTGAACAGACAATAGACTTTGAGCCACATGGTTTTTCTTGACAAAAAAGATAATACACATGGTAAATATGCAGTATGCAAGTGAGGTGGCACAGGAGTGAAAAAAAGGGTAGGGGTGTGGTAGCAGTCTCTTCTGTCTGGGTACCTATGGAAGTAGTTGTTTATCCTAAAATGAACTTCGTTCCTTACTACTGCGGGTAGTTGCTCAATTACTAAGAACTGTGGAAAGTCTGGTGGATAAAATCTGAGATCCAGTCATTTGGATCTTCGAGGCTGGGGGTTGAGACAGCGAGGTCAGGAGATCTTCTTAACTTCTCCTTTACTTCTGCTATACCCTGGTCAATGGCTTCTAACAGGCCAAGATCTGGCTCCTGTTCTTCTTCTTTCACCTGTTTGGGCTCTGCTCCATGTTCTGGAACAACAGCCGAGTACCTGTCTAAATCTGCCAAAGCAGGCACTTATCCTCCATGAGTATCGAGTGACTGTGTTCACCATAGGATACAAGGGTTAGCCTTACTTGCTATTCTTTTGAATGGGAAAATGAGCAGTGATAGAGGGTGAGGGCACTGGCCAAGGACCTTTGTCAGTGGCGAGGGGAGAGTTTAGTTCTAATGAAACGACTGAGCAAACAATCCCTAAGGACTGCGTGTGCAATCTAGCTGGGAAAGTGTAGGAGAGGGAATGCCTTGTCGCTACCCACTAAAGGGCCATGGAGAAGGCACAAGAGGTAGAGGTAAGATATCAGGAGATAGGGTGACAAGAAGATCAAGTCAATCTTACTTGGGACTTTTGCAGGGGAAAGACCAAAAGAACTAAACTGGAGTTCTCTGGCAGCTGCTTTGGCCTTTATATACATATGCAGCTTGAAGCTTGTGTGTGCAATTGACCTGGAAGGGAGGGGGATACCCTGGTACTGGAAAAGCCTGGAATCTTTCTGTTGGGATCTGTAGGCAATATATTGTGAGAGTTTCAATCTACCCTGCCTAGTTGTTCTAAGAGTGTTAAGGCAGTGGCACCAGCAGGGCCAATGATTATGCCTGTTGCAGTGCATATAATTGCTCTGATTGTGATTGCCCTGATGGCAGTGCCACAGCCTCTGGACTATCAAGAAACAGATCAAATGGAGATGGTAGCAAGGAAGAACAGAAAGTGGAGGAGGAGGAACAGGTCAGAATATGATGGCACATAGCTATGGAGAGTGTGGAAAGAGGAAAAGAGGGAGGAGAGGAACAGAGAGCATGATACTAGTATTCCAGCCAGGATATAATGTCACATTGTCAGTGCCCCAGATAAGTACTCTGACACACTACTTACTCTATGTTACTACTCCATTACCATGATCCAATCCCCAGAAATTTCAGTTCTCCTGAAATGTGTTGAGGATAGGTATGTACAGTGGCTC
Organism: Boletus calvinii; assembly: GCA_038093355.1. Classification (NCBI taxonomy): domain Eukaryota; kingdom Fungi; phylum Basidiomycota; class Agaricomycetes; order Boletales; family Boletaceae; genus Boletus; species Boletus calvinii. Next base: position 3,587 of record JBBPSA010000131.1, on the reverse strand, counting down.
AAATAAGTGTCCCAATGTTGAGCCATTTTGAAGAGATTGGAAAGTTATAGCAGAGCAATAATAAATCAGGTAAAATGATTGCAGCATGGATAAAAGTACTTGCTCTTGGCATTCAGGAACCACTTTGGTCATCTGATTTGGTTGCCATGGGAGTGAGGTACAAGCATTTCAAAATGATGTGTCATTGGGACACTTATTTGACCCTATATCTGATAATTATTATCTCATATGTAATATAAGCATTTGACAGCTATTAATGGTTGCTATGTTGCCAAGCTGTGCAATTATGTAAATGACAGAATCCTAAGCAATATAAATACCCTGTGTCCCACTTCAATTGACCTCACCATACTATAAAGTCCATTCCCACCTCTATTAGAGCTAATATTCTTATTCTCTCTGAATCTGGTCTCTTTGCTAGACAGATTGCATCCCAGACTGGTCTAGGGAAGTCCACTGTGGCCAGAGTCATCAAGGAGATCCTCCCAGAAAAGGAGAATGTCAAGTTAGGATGTCCTTCCAAGCTTTCTTCTTTTGATAAGAGTAGAATTGTCTCTAGTATTACCACTGAAAAGGCTAACAATGCTGTCCAAGCCACCCACCTCATCAACTCCACCCTGTCCTCTTCTATCTCTGCCCAAACCATTCACAATATTCTCAAGGCTGCTTGCTATGGTCAAGAAAAAAATCTTTTGTTTATTAAGCATAGAAAGAGAAGATGGAACTTTGCTCTCAAGTACAAGGACTAGACTATAGAGGACTGGACAAGATTTATTTGGTCAGATAAGACAAAAATCAACAGGATTTGGTCAGATAGAAGGATGTATGTGTGGAAAAAGGCAGGTGAGCCTTTACAAAACAAGAAGATCCAGGAAACAGTGGAGTTTGGAGGAGGTTCCTTGATGGTTTGGGGATGCATGGGCTGGAATGGAGTGGGAATACTTGCAGAGGTGGAGGGGAGGATGGGTGCTGAGCAATATGTATTCATTCTAGAGGACAATCTGCTTTCCAGCATGGAGAATTCTGGAATTCCTGAGGAAAGCACCATCTTTCAACAGGATAATGATCCTAAACACTCCTTAAAAAGAGCTCAAAACTGGTTCAAATCTCAAGGAATTAGGCTCCTTAACTGGCCAGCAGTCACCAGACCTCAGTCCTATTGAGCACCTTTGAAAACATCTCAAGAAAAGACTCAATAGCTATGAAAGATCAGCAAGAGGAGTTTGGGAGCTCTGGAAGAGAATTGAGGCAGAATGGGGGAAGATAGAGGTTGAGGTGTGTTAGAAACTAATTGAGAGTATGCCTAGAAGACTTGAGGCAGTGATACAAGCAAAGGGAGGGCATACAAAGTACTAAAATCCATAATGTAATTTAGGGTCAAATAAGTGTCCCAATGACACATCATTTTGAAATGCTTGTACCTCACTCCCATGGCAACTAAATCACATAACCAAAGTGATTCCTGAATGCCAAGAGCAAGTACTTTTATCCATGCTGTAAGCATTTTACCTGATTTATTATTGCTCTGCCATAACTTTCCAATCTCTTCAAAATGACTCAACATTGGGACACTTATTTGAGCCAGTGTATATTGTTACCTATGACCCTGACTTTTCTGGGCTGTTTATTATCATAGTTAAATTCTCTGAACTTTGATCAACTACCACCAGCGTGCCCCACTGCATTGAAGTTATAATTCCCCTGAAATATACTAATGATAGATTTTACATTACTTACTATCTGGACTTTCCTGGGCCATTTCCCATTATAATCAAATTCTCCAATCTCTGCCCTTCCTCAGCTCATGCAGAAAACCAAGGTGATGCACCCACCATCACTGCACCCAAGAGGAAAGAGTCTCTCTGATAATTCCACTCCCATACATAATGTTAAACAAACAAGAATCTACACCAGTTGCTCAGATTTTGCACAGTACTATGAACTTAGAGAGGAGATGTCCTTGAATTGAAGGTGAGTACATTCAGTCCATTCATAGCTTTTGTTTTTAATAACTTGATCTATGTAAAGATTCCATTGTAGACAACTCTTTGACCAAATCAGACAATAAAGCTGCTTCCATCACCCTGGGATCTGGTAGCAATAAGGTAAGTAAGATTTCATTGCATGCATTCACACTCTGACTTTTATTTAACATAGAAAAATCCTCCCCAAGACTCCCATCACTTCAGGTTCTGATAGCAAAAACTTGAAGATAAGAGTCTACAGTATATGCACATTTATATTCTAACTTTTATTTGTGCATAGGAAAAGAGCCCATCACAGAAAGGCTACTTCAAAGATGAGAAGCCAACTAGCAGCCACAACCAATACAAGTAAATCCAACTCATAAGTTGCCATGCCTCTCTCACCTTCCTTGATCACTTTGTGTTTTCCATTCTTGTACTTGTATTATATCCTGTACCAAATACATGTTTTGCCATTTGTTGCATTTGTCATAACTACTCAGCAATGTCTGCCTCAAAATCATTCTCATCTTCTGTATTGCCTCTCTTACTAGTATTGAAATGGAAGACACTTAAGCCTGGCTTCTCTACTGCAAAAAAAGACCTCTGAACTTCTCAATTCTCAGGTTGCTGGACATGTGGAATCATTCCAACAACACTGATGATATTGTGCACATCAATGACTAAAACCACTTCTATAGGTTCACAAGTTGGTAGTGTAGAGTGAGGACATTGGAGTCTGAGGGGGAGAATGATTGGACAACTGCAACATTGACATAGTGCATTTTGGTGTCATTGTCATCAGAGTCCATAGCAAGGCTTGTAAAGTAGATCACTTCCCCATAGAGTATTGTATTAAGGAGTTTAAACTGCAGTTGTTTCTCATTGAAATCATTAAAGCTTAAAAAGAGAATATAGATACTTACCTTGATTGTACAGGAAATCTTAAGAGTACTGTAAGCTTAGTGATCCTCTCTCCAAGTGCTATGAACTGTTTGTCCATTTGATAGCACAAGTTGAGCAAATCTTCTGATCTTTGGAACAGGGCCACCAAAACAAATGCCAAGGAAGTCAACAATGGTGAATTCAGTATTATGGAATGAACAGATTGGAAACTGTTGGATTTATGTAGAAGTATGTACAGTATATAACTGTTGCCAAGATCAATTGCTATAGCAGGAAGGATGGGAGACAAATCATCAAGTTCTGGCATTGCAGCAAGTAGAGTGTTAATGTGAGCACCTTGGAGTCCTGCATTGGTGAAATTAGCAAGATAGATAATTTGATGGTTGTTATATCTGTTGTTTAAGATTCCCAATTGTCCGTTCTATCATGCATTGTGCTGTACAGATGCTTGAGCCTTTCTGGAAAGTCTTGGGGCCAATGTAAACACAGGAGCAAATGAGATGGATGCAATCATTGTGGTGTTGATAATAAAGTTCTTCAAATTCATGTTTCCATGCAGCCAATAGAACAACCACTTGAAGGATGTGCTCATGCTCAATTTCATGTTGAGTCAGGATTTGAAAGCCTTATACAAGCTTGCAGAAACTTGTCCAATATTGTTCTGGAAGGAGATCTTGAAGGAGACTGGGTGTGAGAGCAAACATATAAACAAGGAAT
>JBBPSA010000130.1:0-15262 GCA_038093355.1 Boletus calvinii | reverse complement strand
TCCCTCGCTTCTTGCGCGGGCGCTATACCGGCGACGTCGGGGGACCGTTTCTCCGCAGCGCGGTCACCCTCCTTGGGGAGGGCAAACAGGGGTATGACACCCTGGCCAGTCGACGTGCATTCAGCACACGGTGTGTGATCCTCGTGTATGTGGCACAGGAAGGTGGTGCTACCGACGATCAGCCGGTCGAGGTGCCGCAGCGGACGTGGTATACTCGCCATGCGGGGAGGGGAGAGACGGACCGGCTCAGCATCGGGGTGCCGCGCAGACTGAAGGAATGTGCCATGCTTGGATCCCATGTCGACCACCGCCCATTCACGCCTCCCCCTGTCCCAGAACACGGTCGCATGTAGCTTCGATACTGGCATTTCCTTTAGCCGAATTCTGGGCGTATCGCTGCCTGGGGGTGCGACATCGCGCCCGAACTGGGTCTCGGCGTAGGCGTCGAGCACGGCAAGGCTCAGATTTTTGTGCAAGATGGACGTCTCGAGCACCCTGAGCCGCAACGGCAGCCACTGGGGAATGGAATCCGCGACATCACTGGCATCTTCGCTGTCCATGACAGAGACATTTCAAACTCCGATCCATCCTCCTCGTGTACGTCCAACTTGATGGATTCTTTCAACGAGGTATTCGATCATCACCAACTTCGCGCAATATACTCATATTGACCATCAATGTAGGAACTCCTCGTCGCAAAGGAGTGGCTCGTCAAGGTCGACGCACACACTTCGACCCCTTATCTCATCGTGGGTGCTTTCTTCCATTCTTCATTCAACCACTCTTGACGTCCACACCGCCCTCGTCGGATAGAAATTTCATTCTTCGCCAGCAGATCTCACATGCTGCATCATGATCACGGACACCAAGCGGACGTGGGCCGAAGGTCAGTCCATCTTCGTCGGTGATTAACCAAGCGAATTCTATTTCTGGCTCTCCTCCAGTGTTGTCAGGCAAACAGTTTGCAAGGCGGTGGCGTGAATGTAACAAACGGATCGACTCACCACCTCTCGATGACGATGAAGAGGAGGCGTGGCGAACACGTTCCCTCGACCTCTTGTCAAGGGCACATACGCTTGGCGGCATGTTGGAACTCTCATTCGATGTCGTCGAGTCCAAATTCGGGGTACTCCTTTCGTAGCCCGCGGCCAACCTGTCAACTGATGCATGGCTTTGCAAGGATTTTGCGTGTCTATTAGAGTGCAATGCCTTCAAGTGGCGATGGGAAACTATTTTTGTCGGTCACAGAGTTTCAGCCGATATTCTATCAAAGCACCTTATCATGCCCCTGATAAGCGTGAACCATCTCGCATTCTCTTCTCCAGATGCCATCGGCAATCTCCTACCCACCGATCTCGAGAAGGTGACCGTTCCAACCCTGTGTATACACAGCAAGACGGTATTGACTAGATTCCGTATTCAGTCTATTGACAAGATTGCACGAACCTCACGTAGAACGGTCGACACACACGTTAAGAATGCATTGTCGAAACCACGTCTTGCCACGACGATTAGGCGCATCACCGCAGTATTCAACTTCATTTCGGATCCCCGTGGGTGGCTCTCATCCCTAGATCGTGCTGCTCTCTTACATAGAATCGTATTCTAGCCAAGATCTCAACTGAGGTCGATGCCCCGGTACTACTTCCTCCTCGAGAGCCGACGCCAAAAATACAAAAATCACCCGAGCGCCTTCAATCCACACGTACATTTACGCCAGAACCAAATGTGGGTCTCGTCACGTCGAGATCTCAACGTGCCTAATTGACTATCAAGGATCGCCATGATGCCTCAGCCAGCTCAAAGAAGGACAACGTCGCACCCTCGCGGAAGCCGAGTCCTACCAAGCACGCCGCAGACACCGGCTCTGCCACCGAGCCGGAAGACGATACCACCTCGATCCTGCTTGAAAAGCCAGCCCCCGCAGGGGGCGCAGATCGGCAGCCTGATATCCGCATGCGGTCGCCGACACCATCAAGGGACGGAGCGTCGCCCCGCCCGGGCGGTGCTCGGAGCCGAAGCGTCACCAAAGCACCACCATCAGATACGGATTCATCGCCCGTGCGACCCATCAAGAAATCGAAACCCCGCGCGCCGTCTTCTGACGAGGATAGCGAAGAAGAACGCAAGAAACTCGCTGCCCAGATAAGAAGAGGGGCAACCTCTGCCCCGGGATTGCGGCAACCTATCAAGCGTGGGGGCAAGCGCTTTTGAAACTCGGTAACGATCACGCCCAGAATGACAACCGTCTTGCTATCTGGGTATGGGACTGTCAGGGCGGAAGGAGGCTTTTTGCACAGACATGTGCAGGGTCTGCTGACATATCACGAGGGGCGAGGGGCGTGCTTCGCCATTACAAATGCCTGACCACATCCCCTTTCGACTCGGGAATCTATCCTCTCGTATGTATAATTGGATATCACTGAATCATCACGTCTACCTGCACCGCAATGCATCTCGGTATGAATGTCATTTGTGGGTGAAGAGATCTATCGTTAATCCTTGTTTGCCTTGCCTTATTGATTGTGGAGTCGTGTTTACGAACGAGGGTCGTCAAGTTGACATTGGGGTCGTGCTGTGGACGTACATTCGAGTAGGGGGGAACTGTACATGACGTACTCGTTATCGTCGAATCGACGTCGATGGTTCTCTGGTATCATCGAGAGACTCAAACGTGCTCGATTCTTGGCCCATTCGGCCACCTCACAGCCGAAATGAACATTGCGAGACAAAAGGGTGGCCTTGAAAGCGTTTCATTCGACTTGGACGCCTCGTTTGAATATGGGACTTGGGGTCCGCTGCCGGCCCGGATTCCATTTCGGGAATTCACGGTTCTGTTGTCGTAAACCAAAGTCTTGGCCCCGGCAAACAGACTGGGTCACCCTCCCGAGGCACGCCTTCCAGGCCTTCAGGGGCCCCTGCTGTGCGAGACGACCCGACGCAAAGACGAATGAATGAAGAACAACAAGAAACAAGGGGAGGAAACAACACGACACTCGTATCGCAGTCCGATGGAGTAAAAGAACATAAATTACGCTGGCGGTATGGTATGGATGTAGCGAAAGCAATACACGATGGACAGACGTGATGACTCGGGACTTTCTCTTCTCTCTTTTTATACTCTACTTTCTTTTCTGTGTGCTTTGGTCGTTCGTTTGGAGATATCCCTAGAGTCGGTACGGGTACAAGGCACCAAAGATGATGGTGGTGGTGGTGGCGGAGGCGGAGGCGGAGGAACCAGAGGGCGGGACGCGAACGAAGCGAGGGCAATACTTCATCGCCTCTCCTCACCAACGACCCCCCGCGCGAGCCTCTGAGAACTGGCAGGGTTCGCACTTGGTTTGAAATAGGTTGCGTACGCGCCGGTGGTCGGTATATACCTAGTGAAAACGATAATCACACGTCATCAGTTCCAAGAACGCAAAGGACCAGGACAAACGCGAGGGTGAACGGGGACGTGACGCGCACGCGCGCGAGGGGGATAGAGCAGTACGGGGACGACATGGCGCACGGGGGAAGAGAAGAAAAAGACGACGTACGGTGTTACACCCACAGTTGCGTGCCGTCTTGTGTATGTGTGCGCTGCTCAACTTGCATCCCTGGGAGCCACAGTCGTACGTGATGCCAGTCTGATAGACCCGAACGTAATGCTGGTCGGCGTAAACAACAGGATAGGGTTGAGTGGACGTGTTTCGACGAATGTAGGCAGCGACGTACCCCGCAACCCCTGTATTGATCTCCGACGCTGCAGTGATGGAGGGTTTGAACGCACCCCCCCCTGAGGACGGAATCGGAGACTGACCATTCCATGCTACACATTCTGGATTGTTTGAGGTGGGTTTCGGGGAAGCGACGAGGAGGGTCAAAAGCGTGTGACGAGGGAAGGTGAAAGGAGGCAACAACGGCGACTGTCTGCGTTGGAAACGATTCTTGGACGGTCCTAGAAGCCAAACGGAAGAGAGTCACAGGTTTTATATGTCGCATGGTCGGTTGCGATTTGGTAAGAAACGTCCTTCGGAGGCAGCGGAATCCACCACTGTACGAAGTGATCGTGGGAGAACCGATAATGCGAACCATGGCGTAGAGCGCCGCGCGCGCGAGATGAAAGAGAGGCCAAGAGAGCCATGTCGGAGCTGTGCTCGAGTGGATTGCCCTGATTTTCCCCTTGCGGGTCTATGATCTCGAAAAAGTCTGTGCTTGCAGTGTGAAGGGGTGCCACGTCGCCAAGGTTCTTCGATAAAACGACCGAAATGGGTAGGAAGGGTAAACTGGCACGAGGTCAGACGAAGGGCATTCATCCCCTCATGGAAAGCAGCTTGCCATGTCAAGGGACTAGGAACGCGGAAGCAAGAAAACTTACCAGCGAAAGGGAAAGAAAACACGCCGTTTAACCATTAACCGATCAATGGACACAGATCACTGGTTCTATTCCGGACGAAGTAAAATTGTCAGAGCGACGCCAACCTGGTCGCGCGTGATCACCTGCAGAGGACGAACGTGATCGATCTGGACGATATCTGCACGAATGAAAAAAAGTCAGGAATCATGATGATGATGGGTGGGCGTTGCTAACCGCAGCGTTGCAGGTTGTGGCTGAACCTGTTGGGCGTAAAGTCGTGCCAACCGTCCTTCTCGGACGGGCCTGGCTCAAGGGTATCAATGGCACGATGTAAGCTTGTTTTTCGCCCCACATGTCGTCGGGATGAACACATCCCGAGTGGCCCGGTGTCGATCGCAGTGGTCGTGGAAAGCATCAACCTATTTTCTGACACAGATTCATTCCCAGGCAAACATTTCCAATGGTACGGTTCCCAGGCCGGCGCGAACGAGGACCTTTCTATTCGCTAGAGAGGTTTATTGAGCGGCCGCCTCCAATCCATCGGGTCTTTCCGCCCCATGTCCTCAAGTGCCGCGAGTTTCAAATGCGTCCTACGTTCACGGTCATATACACAGATACGCTGTGATCAATTCATCTCCATGAAACGGGACGACGGGCGGAAGAATTTGCAGAGGGACATGTCACACATCAGCGGCACTGCGTTCTCAAGCATCAAATAGGAAGGCACCTCGAGCCATCAGCACAAAAATACTATCACGAAAGATCTCCCTGGGGGTTAACTCCCCTTTACACCCTCCATCAAGGTGAGAATGCTACCCTTTGAGCGAGTGTTCCAAACTATGAGACGAAACGAAAGAAGCCACCGTCCAGCTGTGATCCGGGTCCTCCCACTGATGGTCGCGCTCAGTTCGGATAGACCGAAGATACTCCATAAGCAACCGAGCCCCTGGCTCAAGTGGAGCTGTGAATAAAACGCGATGCCGACCACAGTACGGATGTCCCACAGCGGCCTGTTTCGAACCCCACAACGTTCTTCTCCACTATCAAGCGAGATCACCGAGTATGCAAACGTTATGCTGTGAATAAATCGCGTGTTCCACGCTGATCGTGGCAGCGGGTGACGTGAGCGCACTGGTAAGTTATCTTGTTCCCAGCAACCCTTTAGAACTTCATTGATGTTGGTGGAGCAAACGCGCAGGGTAACAGCTTCGGATAATCGTGCGAGCATCACCCCTGAATGGTCGTGTTTCGCGGGAACCCCTCGTCTGCCCAGGGAACCCCGACCGAATCTGTTGTCTCCTCAGGCTGTGGTCTAGAGCCAACGTCACAATTTGAATCACAATTGCAACTGTCTGGCGCAAGGACGGCCATGCAAGGCTTGGCACGGTATTTGCATCCTGCGCCAGAGTGTGATGCGATACTGACTCGACTCCTTTTAAGAACATGAGATTTAGGATCGATAAACGTCATCATGTTCAATCGTGCTTGACGGCACCCATGCCTGACCTCGGCTGGCACTGTCACGTCATTAAAATGAGATCAGCTGGATCGTAACAAGTACCTACTCAGCGATGGAAACACGAGGCGAAAGCAGAAACCCACAATCCATATGACTCCCAAATCCAGACTCTTTACTCGTTCCCCAAACGGCTGCTCGCGAGACCTGTCCCCCTTCCACCAATATTCGGGTCATTCTTCGTTCTGTTCGGTTTCTTCAATCTGCGCGCCATCGCTTGTCTACTCTGCCACACGGCCAACGCGTGTCCAATGACGTTGTATGCAAAACGCACGACAACAATGAGCGGTTCACCCTCCGTTCTGCACGTAAAAACGGCCGCCAGGACCGAATCCCCATCAAAAACCAATAATCCCCGTCCGTCAGGTGAACTCTGCAAAAGAAGAGAAGACTCATCGTCCGTACGCACGTTCGAACATGAGCCAGGGAGAAGGACACGGGTACGATCGCAACATGATCAACGTACGCCGCATCGGTATGGCTCTTTTCCGCTCGGAACCGATTGGGTCCTGGGATGAAGTACGGTGCGCGCTCAGACGTGAATCCTTGTCATCAACCATCACTCCTGTGTTTGCACGTAACAAGGACACATACACCATTCTACGGCAGCCTTGGAGATCGATAACGTCTTAAAAACCCTGAACAAAGCTGTCCTCGCAACAACGTTGGACTGGGAAAAAAAAAAGGACAACAGCATCCAACCACATGCTTGCACTTCGTCATGGATGGGTCTGGGCTTACCCAACGCCACAACCGGAGTAATCGTAGCTGGCGCCTTACGTGGAGGAATCTGGGTCGGCACCTCTGACCCCCTTGGATAGGCCCGAACCTTTGGGACACAGACGCAAGTCTCGAGTACATATGAACTCGCGCCGTCCCGCAGAGCCAAGCTTGTATTTTCAGGATCTAGACGCGAAAAAGGCTCGGATGCCCATGCTGCCACCAACGGCGAACGACCAAAGCCACTCGTACCTCCTTTCGGGTAGATTCCCCAAACACACTTCTCGCACACACGCTGCGGGAGTATACATGACACGCCCGACCCCATGGTCCGTTCCGAGGAGCGTCCGCGGGGGTCAGAATCCAACCTCGTTGACGTTTTTCCACGCCTTGGCCCTTGGCGCGCCTATCGTATCAACTACATATCACCCCCACGTCCCACAACGATGGTCCGTGTGTTCTCGACACGTCGATGAACCAGGGCTGCCACGCCAAGATTAAAGTATCGGGTACCCTGCCAGTAGCTGACGTGGCCCTCCGAGTCGTTGACGTCGATTCCACGACGAAGTCTGCAGGGGGGGTCGACCGTGTACAAAAACGGACCCACGTTGGTGCCCTCGTCACGTCGATCGGCGGTGGCAAATATTGAAGGAGCGCCCACGCCAGGATAAAAAAAGACCCCGTGCCAGTTGACGTGGCCTCTCTGTGACTTTGTCACGTCCACGATGGCGGATTTCGAACGAGAGAAGTCCCGCAATGAGTCATGATTGCGGGAAATTCATGCAACATGTCGTTCGACGGGGCGTGTCATTCCCTTTGTCAAATCACGCATCTTGGCGAAAGCCAACGATGGCCATCGTTTCGTGGACGCCGACGCTTGAAGATCAACGAGGGAACGACACGACACGAACGATGGACTTGCTCGGCCGCCGCCCCGCCGAAAGGAGCACCCTTATCCTTTCGCCTGCAACGCAAGTCATGCTAGTTCCGAACCGAGACAAGAACGTCGTCGACGGGAGAAGTTTGCAAATTGCAAACTTGAAACTAGCTTGCCTTCTTTCCCATTTCTTTCCTGTTCTTCTTTACGGGATGTTGTGTTCTGGGATTCTGTGGCGCTTCTAGTGGCGCAAGGGACGACCATAAGAACAATAGGGATATTATGGTGTGCAATTACATCGCCGTAACGGGCCGAACGACGGGCTGTCGATGGTATGCTACCACGACTCGCACGTCGATGTCGATGATCATGGACGCACGCCGAGCACCCTCGGGCATATCATTATGTCTCTCGCATGTCTTCCCGCGAACCGAGACACCTGTACTATGCTCGTCAGTCAAGGTCACTCGTCAGTCACAGAAGCGTCACACAAATCGAATAAAAACTCCGCTCGGCACCACCTCGCGCAAGGTTCGACTCTAATTTCACAGCGTGTAGCTCGAAACTATTGTAGTGGTGAGTTACAAAGGCGAACCAGCGGCATCCCCTGAGCGCAATTGCTACCGTAACTGAGGGGGAGCGCCAGCACAAACTTCAAACTCGGCTTCGGCACTGGTCGGCAGGTGCATGACGATCAACTTTGCGACGAACTCGTTCAATAGTCTAGAACATGTCAACAAGTATTCGGGGACAGGCTTTGAGAACAGAATGACGAGGTAGTGTGGTTTCCGTTTGTGGAAGTTGGGAGATGTTGTGGCGGGGTTCAGGTGGGTCCCCCACACAAAACAATATCGCCTCCACTGGTACCAGAGTACATAAGTAGTCTAGCTACTCGTCATATAAGTCTACGATCTGTAACTCGGAATTGCCGCCCGGCGGCGGCGAAAACCTTGCTTGTTAAAAAACAGTGGCTACCCCCTATCACCATAAAAGGAAGAAAATTCCGACGGTCGCGTTCTCACGAATTATGGGGCGGCGGGAACCTTATCAAGCAAGGTAACTTACGATGGTCTTAATAAAAAAAATGGTCTGTTTCACTCCAAATGTGCCTCACTACATTGAAAGCATTGAGTAGAATCTTGTGAAAGTGACCTTGACTGAGTCCATGCCACCACATAGTATAGATAGACAGACATGCATCGCCTGCTAGTCAAATGCTTTGAACATTGTGAAGTCAAAAAATGTCTGAATCCCACGTCACAATCAAGACACCACTAGCTTTAGTTACAAACCAATGCGGTGATCTGACAGAATCATGTCACAGCAATGACAGGTAGTGTATAATAAATGAACGATCAAACGAGCCCAGTATCGATGATCATAGTCCGTCATCGTGGGTGGTTCGTCAAAACACCAACAGTCGACCAACGCTCAAAAAAGGGCAGCACCAACCAAGCCCATGATACCAACACCAAATACACAGGAGACGCCGAGACGGCCAGCACCGCTGCTTTGGGTCGAGGAACTGCCAGAAGCAGTGCTAGTCGCCGAGCCCGAAGCAGAGGGTCCCGTTGCACTAGCGCCTGAGCCAGTGGAGGCAGCACCCGAACCACTGCTACCAGTTTCCGTGACATTCGTGTTGACGCAAGAAAGAGTAGTGCCAGCTTGGATTGTGACGATGTCGCTGTAAGCAATCAACCCAGTGCTGTCCTTCAATTGAGTGGTGCTACAAAGTATTATGTAAATATGGACCCGACAACAAGTGGCGCAAGGGGTCTTACAAGCTGGTACCCTGTGCAAGGTCAACATTCCATGTGAACGAAGTGCCGGTTTGAGTAGGGAAACTTTTGATCTAGAATACGCAAGTGAGTCAAAATTCAAAGAAATTCAGTACGCCAACTTACCGGGGGAGCTGCCACTTGACCAGCTAACGTCCAACTCTAGTTAAGTATCTGCGCGCAAAAAAAAAAAAAGAAAATGCTTACCGGGAAGGAGGGACAAGTAGTAGGGAGAGGTTCCACCGCTCCAGATGAACTGGGTGGGCTCTGACCAAGTCAACCGCAGAACAATCAATGCGAGTCCCATTCATTTTGGAGACGCCAAGACATACCACACGCGACGACGTTGGAGCTATGGCAGTGGTGAGAACGGTGGAAAAAAATGACATAACGACACATACGGAGTGTTGATGGTCATGTTTGCGCCAAAGGCGGCGGGAATAGCTGCAACGAGGGCAGTAACGAGAGTAATGAACTTCATTGTAGTAGGTCAAGGAGTGCGCGAGGTTTCGCTGAGTGTTGGGAAGGGCCAAGTAGTGGTGGAAGAGAAGATGGGATAGAAAAGAGTGTCAGCCGACGAAATATGGGTCGGAGTTTAAATTTATTTTAAATACAGCGATTTAAATGTCTTCGTTACCCTCACTGTCATGACACCGTACTGGCAGATGCGGCTGCCAAGTATATATGATAACGACGGGCTCTACTTACTCCTCCTGGTCATTCACACTAGCTGTACTTATTCCCTTGGGATCCTGTTTTTTCCCAGTGCTAAATCCGAATGTATGATCTTGAACTATTTTTACTGCGACCGACAGTTATTTTTGTTGCCATCACGTCAGCCCTATCCAACTGCTCCGTCCGCCAGGGTTATGTAGCGCCGTCTGCCCAATCTTGACAACGCCACAAGGTGATTTGACCTCCATGCTCCCCGGACGATGCTCCGCGCGAGGCTCGATCAACGGGAACACGTCAACTGCGTCCACAATCGGACTCGGGACAGCGACGAGCGTTGACGTGCTCGAAGACGACGGAGCGTCCGAGGCAGAGCCGTCGTTGGCATGTTCGACGGGTAACAACGCGTTCGTGACCGGAAGATACGATTCTGCATACCATTCGTACCACACCTGTCGCTCATTCGTGAGACGCCACATCGAAACTTGCAATTCCGAGTTGCTGGGTAGGTAAAGTGGTTCCTGAAACAAACATGCTTCACTCATGCGTCACCCTAGGATGGGGAGAAACATACGCGAAAGGGAAAGAACAGTGGAAACCAACTCAACATGTCTTTGGATATCTGTTGTTTGCGGAACGGATGGATGCTCAGCCCTACATCGCCGTACAATATCGCTTCGAAATAACCAGCCAGTCCATGCATCACCCCCGCGTGTGGGATATGGAAAGAATGCTTGGCAGAGCGAACGTTGTGGCTGTTCGTGAGAGGTAAGCCTGTCTTGTCGTGAGCATCGTGTATCACTTGCTCGAGCGATCCGTGCCTGACCTTTCTCATCGACAGTTACGTCTTTCCTCGGATGTTCAAACTCCCAGCATTCTTGTATTTTTGGTCCACATCGTCCCCCGGCGCCACCACCGTCACCACTGAGGATATTGACGTTTTGAAACATCACCACGTACGGCGTTTCTACACCCTTGAGATCCTTGCTCTCTCTTGCAGCGTTATATAGCTTCGATGAGGACAGAGGTGCGAGATGTGCCGTGTAAGATGACGGTATTGAGATACCATCCGCTACACGTCCATCAGCACATCTCAATCAGAAAAGCACAACGTACTTACGCTTCAAAAACCGCATCGCGCCGTCCAAACACTCAGGGCTCAATTCATTATCCCCAAACGACCCCAGGAGCTCGCTGACCAAGATATCGACAGGCTCCGGTACCTCGACATGTCTCATGTCACCAGATATCAGCTCCACCGAAGAACCCCATTCTTTCGCCTTGCGTCCTTGGAGGCTGGTCCACCGAATGAACAAAAAGGGGGCCGGAACACATGCAGGTGGGGACGCACGTCACAAAGGCATTCGGGTTCTTTTCGACTGCGTAGATAAAGGCTTCTTTATTGACCCTTTGAATAGCTTTGAGGCTTCGAGAAACGAGGGGGCCACGCCCAGCGCCAGCGACACAAATGACACTACGCGCTATTAGGTCAGATTGCCGAGAAAGGCGGCAACAGACGCACATGCGGTCCGTATCTGGCCAGTCCATGAGGGCGCGGTAGATGGCCTTTGACCAATTATGGTGAATACAGCACGGATAGCACTGTGACAACGATCCTCACCTCTTCATAGTTGTGATACTTGACAGGATCCTGCTCAAATGTTTGATACGTGATTGATTGAAGGTTGTCCATCAGTGGCTGTGTGCTCGTCTTGGTTACGGCTGCACCATAAGTCACGTCCACCAATGGCATACCTGTAACGGATTTTGGAGGTAATCTTGATAACCCTGCGCAAAGTGTTCCACGGACCCCTCTGTCTTGGCTGCTTGTGCGACAGGGCTGCTTTTTTCTAAATGTTTTACATATTGTGAATAGGCAGATTCGCCACCCATTGTGTGTACGCCAGAATCAACCCCAGACAAGATGATGGTCGGGTGATGCTGGTCCCGTCAGGTCAACGATACGTCAAAAGAAGACGATCGCAGGACTCACGATCATGCATTGCCGAATGAACGCTTGCGTGCCTTTTGGTAAGACAGGATAACCTTTGACGTTTGCGATAAACGAAGATGCAGGGAGAAAGATGTGTTGAATGGGTTCAGCCGCCCATCGGTCCAACACGCCCGGGTTCGCGGGAAACGGTAGGGTGAGATCGAGTGCTGCCGACGTTAGCACAACTGAACGAACAAACACATCACGTTTCACCGCTCACTCAGCGTTAGCCGTACGTTGTTATCGCAAATGGTACGGATAACATCCCACATCTCCCAAGTGGCATTGACTTCATTCTCGGGCGCCTTGGAAGATTTGAGGTGTTTTTGTGAGAATGCGCCAGAGAGCGCAAGTCTCGGGGATGACGCTTGCGCGGTCGAAGCGCCACTCGAGTTGAGATCTCCGTGCGACGGTGATTCTTTCGACTGAACTACTGCGGGGTCATAGATGGGTAGTCGAACCGAGAAGTGCATGTACGGGATGTTCCGAAGGCATTCATTTACGATACGTCCATACGAAGCCACATGCGACCTATTTCTTGGCGGAGGCAGGATTATGGTGGGAATGTTGAGATATGATGCATATGCAGCCTCTTGTTGGAGAGCCTAACCAGAACGGAATTCCGTCAGCACATCATCCCGGACGAGGGCTGCGCCCATTGACCGTGACTTTTTCGGACACGACATGCACGTCATGTCATAAAAGGCCGGTATCAGAAGAGCGAAAAAGAACTCACGATGCCCGAGTCATGACGAATCCAATCATCAGTGGCATCCAGTTGCAGCCACTCGGATGCCATTGCCACGACGATCTCCGCCTCATCTATCCATTTCCCGCTCATGAGTGGCATATCTCACGCAAAAGGGGGGGAGATCTCACCCAGTCTTGTTATCGTCACCTCATCAAGTAAGAATGAAGGCGACTTCCTCCACGCCTCCGCCTTCTCAGCAACAATAACCTCCTCGTTGCCTGCAGGTCCCGTGGACGGAATGATGCACATGTTTCGCCACCGCTCCCGCCATTTTCCGGTTGTCAGCGGGAGACAAATGGCTTGGTAGCCCTTTGATTGGGTCTCGGACGAGAGGCTGAGCACGGGTGTATCGTGTGGCCTGTGCCCGCGAGCTACTTTTTTCTGAATGTCCTCATGCGTAATCGTCGCTGCGAGCGTCGCGAACGGTGCCATTTCTTTTTCGCTGGGACACGCGTTCGTATTACCCAGGGTGATGGCGAATCTAGGCGAGCGTATTTGTAGTATACCCGAAAAGGAAATACGCCCAGGTGTGGATGTTGCATGGCGGGTTCGCTTGAACCTTGTGGCTGGCCAGGCAAGTCGACCTCTTTTTTTCGTGCGGTCTTTTTCACTTGACTTTTTCGCATCAAGTGGGACGGTTCTTAATCTAGTTGGCAGAAGCCACTACATCTGGGACGGCGCCCGTAGAAGGTGGGTGTTGCTCCACTTCTCGACAAATGGCACCTCGGCCCGCGACTTCGCCTCTGACGACTTCCGGGGCGCGCTTCTCTACTTTCACAATATGGAACACGCACAGGATGCCCGCGGTCGAGGGTAGCGAAAAACGCCCTCGCGACGATTGGTCAAGAAGTCACTAGAGCACACAACCTGCCGCCTTGACATGTGCGCATTATGGGTGGAGTGCTTCGAATTGCGAATTGGTCATTTGATGAGGGCGAACATGGGCGTCCATATTGATGATATGGATAGAATATGCTGAAACGGGGGACCCAACCCACTGTCATACCGGTTGGGTTCTTGGAAGGAGGCTTTCTCCGTTCTAATGTTTTATCAGGCGGGCTGCGGCCCTTGGCCAAGGCGGTACGGAATGCGTGGGTCCGATGTGGTAGCCCCTCTCGGTCCTCCGAGGCTCCAAGTTGACTTGCTCACACCTTCGTATTCCGTAATAGCGACTCACTGTCGTCAGACGGGAGTGTCATGACTTGGGGATTGACAGTGACAGTACTAGTCGATCGATCACTTGTGTGATCGTGATCACCGGAACGGATGGTAGTCGAGGTACAAGGACGTAGTACGACGGAGCAATGGCTTGTCTACAAGAGGTCTCTCATGAAGCTGGACCTATGGGTCATGAAAGCCATTCATTCTAGGCCGCTTCGAAAGTTGATCTTGAGGGTTCGTGTCTGCGCCATCTTGGGTGGACAACTCATACCCGGCCAAGACGCCTTCGAGAACTGTTCGGCTGACAGCAGCCCTCAGTTCTTCATCTGGGTCTGTTCCTTGTGCTTCTGCACGTTGCATGATGTCACTGACGGACTGGATCAGATTAGACGTCAAAGTTTCTGATGCGGCGTTTTGGGAATGCTGCGACAACAGAGTCTCAGCGGACGTGACGTTGCTCAGAGGGACCGAGGGGTCTAATCGCGACTGCAAAAAGGCAGCGACCTCGGGGAAATCCTCCTCAAGGTGCTCGATTGGCTGGGTGCGATGATGAGTGTAAGAGAGGGGTGTTGGCACGGAGCACATACTGATACGCCTGCACCATTACGCCGGTCAATGACAGCACCGTGGTCAATAAGCCAGCGCGCAGTGTCGATGTTTTCGACGGTGTATAGTGGCGTGTCACCGTCTTCGTCCGTAATGTTTACGTCACCACCTGGAGGGATCAATACGAGAGGAAGTCATCTGGGTGGATCTTACCTTGTTGGACGAGATAAGCCAACACGTCCAACTGGGCATACGATGCTGCAGCGTGCATTGGGGTGTATGTGAAGGAATCGGGCGCATTTGGAGAGATTGCTAGTGTCTGTTTCAGATTGAATGACGGCGAATGCGATGAAAAGGGACGTGCACTGATGCTCGACAAGTTCCTGCAGAGAACATGAGCGGATTCATGGATCGTCGCGGAGGACAGACCTGTATGCGCTGCAGGTCGCCATCTGCAGCAGCGACCCAAATATTTTTGTCGTCGGACATGTCGAATGTCGATGAGGGCGCGATCGCGATCGCCTGGGAGACTTTATCATGGAGAAGCTACCTAAAAAAGGGAATTTTGGCAAAAATGTATGGAGAAGAGAAATAAGTTATGCAGACATGCCGTGAGATGACGAAGGGAACTAGGGTCGGTATTAGTGGGTAGGATCTGCCGGGCCAGCCAGTGCGAGGCAGTCCAGTTCGTCCCCGCCCGTGCTGCTGGCATAAAATAAAATGAATAAAATTGACTGTCATGGGGATCTCAAACCCGGATCTCAATTGATCGGACCCTCTCTCGCTCGGCACCGTCTCCGTCGTCCACCACGTCGAGTGGTGCGCATGGACCACGTCGACTGGGTTGAGAATACACCCCTAAAATTCCATTGATAACCTCATATGTGACTGAGTATAATGACTATATAC
>JBBPSA010000129.1:0-15276 GCA_038093355.1 Boletus calvinii | reverse complement strand
CCTTGCGCCCGCTCGGGGTGATTCCGTGGAGTGGTGGCGATTCAGACGGTATGGCGTTCCCAGTATAGGGTTTGGGAAATTATTTTCATAAAAACTGATTGTGGCGGTCTTCTGCCGTCTATCCTGTGACCTCGATATCGGTATTGACAGCATCCAGACAGCCAGGGATATCAGTTCTATGGTTGTGACCGGCCGCCAAGAGTGCTCCGAGAAAAAAAACCGGACAATCTGGCGATGGGATATAGGTGAGTGTTGCCGGGTTGGTACTCGGTTCGAGTGCTTGTTCGGGGGATTGTGTATGATTTGGTAGTCATTTTGTCAAGCATTCATTGCCGTCGTACATCATATGTTGATTAAGTACATAAGGGCCGATAATCTGCCGCGATACGGCATGTCCCTGGCTACTCCAAAAGGCAACTCCATATTTGGCATCTGTCGTATATCGAGAGCCTTTCACTGGGCCATTCCTGACTGCTACCACGACCGCGATCAGCTACCATCTTCCTATCATGATTCCTTCTGTTCTCGCATATTTTCGCTATACGAAGGATCCACAGCTGTTATCCTTGTTCCGACACCGCTTTTGGTGCCACATGCACACGAGGTCCTTCCTCTCCTGTCCATTAACTTAAGTCCACGGACATCACTCAGGTCAAGTTTGCATTCAGCTCGGCACTTGTGTTACCGTCACCGCGGCTTCGCTTGCCTAATACTGTTCCACCTTAACCGATATTTCCCTGTTTCTTTGTCATGGCGGTTGCTCCGCATTCGATGCCCCCGCTTCCAGAACACCACCCACCTTGTGTAGCCATGCGCTTCCCCAACCAATGTCTCGGGACATCCGATCTCTATTCAAAGATCTTTATTCCTTGGACTTGTTCACGAGTCAAAAACTGCCCTGTCCGGTCCCTGTCAACTTCATGGTGCTAGATTGTCGGAAAGTCGATCTTGCACTTGCTTCCGATTTCCGAATCCGTGAGCGTCTCTACGGTAGCATTTATAACGACCCCCTGCCTCTGTTTCTATGCCCAGCATCCCGACAGACAGCCATGTACCCACTCTCTACCAAGGACGCCTCCGTACTCATCGTGGCTGCTGGCATTGTGGGCACATCCCTTCTCTCTTCCATCCAATCCACTGATGTGTCTCCAAGGCTTGCCATCTAGTGTTCAATCGTTTCGAGCCCGCTAACCCACTCTCTCATGTTGCCCTCCTCGTTGCCGTTCCAGCCGTTTTGACGCGCTTGCTGTTATTCAGCTTCCCTTCTGTCATTCGCGTTGTGGCATGCACATACTTGCTCTATTACTCTACCATCCTCGTCTCCATCCTTGCTTATCGACTTTCACCTTTCCATCCTCTCGCCAAGTATCCGGGGCCCATCCCATGTCGCATCTCGAAATTCTGGATGGCTTGGGTGTCTTGGAGCGGAAAACAGCACAAATATTATTATGGATTGCATCAAAAGTATGGTGACGTGGTGAGAATCGGTAAGACGTGTTACTTACTCCTTTTTTACTCTATCTGACTGTGCGAACGTTAGGTCCCAATGAACTGTCATTCCGCGACGTGGACGCAATCTCCCCTTTGATGGGGTACTTTGGCCTACCCAAAGGACCACGTACGGTCACTTTACCTGCCTTACGGAACACCGAACTTACCTGTCGTAGATTGGAACGGCCGTATGGCTGAGCAGACGAACGTCAGAGCATTGATAGCCTTGCGGGATCCCGCAGAGCATGCGCGCCGCCGGAAGCCATGGACCAGAGGCTTCAGTTCAGCTGCACTTAAAGGTTACGAAGAGATTCTTGGCAAAAGAGTCCACGAGTTTGTAACTGCGCTCGAACACCAACAGCAACCAGTCAACCTCGCCGAGTGGATTAGTCACTTTACGTGAGCTTTCTCACCTCTCTTTCCGGTTGCAACCTAATAGATGATCGTAGATTCGACTTTATGAGTGATATGGCGTAAGTCGCTCCTCTTCGTGAGGATTTTTCACATCTCAACGTGCCATGCAGATTCGGCGGAGGCTCAGACATGCTGCGTGATGGTGATAAGGATAACACTTGGCACCTCCTGGAAAGCGGACTACCGTACGTATATTGATTAGCTCGTATCAAGTGATGAACTGATTGGACTTTCAGACTCGCTTTAATTCTGACCCATCTTCCCTGGATGGGGAAATACTATGTTGGACTGCCTGGGATCGGTGCAGACTTGAAGAAATTCCGCTCGTTCTGTCAAGAGCGTGCATCGCTCAGACGATCTCAAGGTTCTCAGTCCAAGGACCTATTCCACCACTTGGTGAGTAGTTTTGCAGCGTGCTCTCTGGATCTAAGACTGAGTCTACCCATGATATCTCAGATCGATGAAGCGGGGGTTGAACGCTCCCCTCCCACATTTGCGGAGGTTGCTTCTGACGGTGTTCTTGCTATCGTCGCAGGATCAGATACCACCGCGACGACACTCAGCAGTTTATTCTGGGCGCTATTAACCCATCCCACTGCTTACCGCAGACTCCAAGCGGAAGTTGATCGTTATTACCCTCTAGGCGAAGATGCCTTGTCCACTGCACACCACCCACACATGAAGTATCTCAATGCTGTAATGTGGGCTGTTTCGCCTTTGTATACCGCTGAGCATACCTAACACGACACCATTCCAGTAACGAGACCCTCCGACTGTTCCCACCCGTTCTCAGTGGAAGTCAGCGTGGGGCAACAAAGAGCAGTGGAGGAAAGGTTGTGGGGCCTTGGTAAGTGATACGGTGCCATTCTGATCTCCATGTTTCTCATTCCTTCATTTCCAGCTTCGTGCCAGAGGGAACGAACGCTTTCGTTCATTTCTATTCGCTCCATCGGGACCCTCGTTACTTCTCGCCAATGCCCGACGCATTCTGGCCGGAGCGATGGCTCTCCGCGGACGAGAGAAAAGCCTTGGGGTACCCGGACTCAAATGGCCCGGACAAGGCTCCATTCAGGCATAATCCGGCGGCCTTCATCCCTTTCTCGTTTGGGCCCGCGAACTGCGTCGGCAAAAACCTTGCGTATCAAGAAATGCGAACTGTTGTCTGTATGATGATGCAGCGTTTGGATTTCCGGTTTGCAGATGGATACGACCCCGAATCCTGGGATCGTGATCTCAAGGATTATTTTGTGGCAATGAAGGGCAAGCTGCCTGTAGTCTTATCTCCACGGCCTTCGAGCAGATGATGTTGCGAGAATTTCGCCTGTTTCGAGTTCACACTGGACTAGCGTAGAGCCATTTAGTTATTTATTTTTATGCTTCTTTTTCATTGTTTCGCGGCTTGTACTTCTAGTCGGTTCCCTCGATGCGTGGCATCCTGGTTATGCTTCTAATTTTATCCTGGAACCATCAGTCGGCTGAGCCTGAGCACCCCATTTTCAGTAAAGTATATATTCAGGGGAAGTTTTCTCAGCGTTCGTGATCTGATGGAGCACAGGTTTGAACGCCAAGCACATACCGCTGAGACAGTTGTTGTTCAGGTGTGATGCTCAGCCTCATGAGTCTCATGACTTACTTGTGCGGCTGGGCCTGATACAACAGTCACCAGACTAGATACGATGGCCCTCGAGGTATTTCTGCCATTTGGGAAGAGGTCATTGTAATTAGTTAATTCGACTGAGCTTCTATCCGCCCCTGTCGTGGTTGTTTGCAAGACATAGATTCGAAAGCAGATCTGGCGGTAGACGTCCCTGAACAATCGGGCTCGAATGAATTTCATGCATAGATACATGAATCAGGGTCGCTTTCAGGTACGCCCCGAGCTGAAGATCAGTTGATCACCTCCGAATGGTTGCATGCACGTGAGCGCTTTTGCAGGTGGAGCGTATGGTGCCTCCGTTCGGAAGTAGAACTGAGAACGCGCACCATAGCGGAAAGCCAACATCAGGTTCGATGAAGATGCCACGGTGACTGTTACAGTCTCTGTAACACCGGGCCCGGTACCGGGGCGAAGAATCGCGTCCTGGAAAGATTCCTCCGGTAGCATATCGACTTACAGCCCAGCCAACAAACCAAAACGGAAGCAATTGCGCTCGAGATGCTATCAGTGGCAGATGTGGCGAGATATTCCCAACGTCAGTCATGATCTGTCAGTTGTCCGCTCTCACCGTCAAATCTCGGCACCCGGATGGTCGTCCCAAGGAGGTCATCTGAGTGCTCATCTGAGCGACGACGCTCTGGTGAGCTTGGGGATGAGCAGGTCACTGCTCGGTGGTTCATGGTGTCGCGGGTTCCGCTTTTCCGCCAGGCTGGCACGTTCCTCGAGGACATGAACGTGGCATAACTTGGACAGCCATTACGTGACTTGTAACACGACCCTGCAACGGGCCGCCTGCCTTCCGAAAAACGAAACATTCGAATCTGCCGCTAGAATTGAACTTCCCTTTTTCGTGCAGCGACCACTGGTGACCACCAATCAGAACTTCAAGTGAGTCCACGTTAAAGCGGGACATATCTGGGCATATTAGCAGTGACTAACAACCTGAGATCCAACGCTGTCTCACTTAATCTGAGGACTGTCCGCGACACTGCCTAAACCTCAAATGAGCTTCTTGGCAGTTCGTTCAAATCTCCATCCTGGCCGCCGCGATGGCGGCGGGATGCGCGCAGTTCTTGTGTGCGCTATCCTCGGGCGTACTATTCGGTGGTACTAATGGGTTCTTGTGTGCCGATGGGTTCTCTTGGCCCGGATCCAGACGTCATCTTAAATGCACCGGAACGAAGGTCTCTATCCCGGAGCTCTCGCCCACCTGACAAAACTTCTACGTCAGACAGGATCTCCGATGTTCTACGGACGGAGGCCGCACTGGGCGTTGCCCTGTACAAAGAAGTGGTGTGGTTTCACGTGTCGGGCACAGTCACGCTATCGTTTCTACCGGAGCTCATCACAAGTAGGTGATCCTTGTCATATAGTAATGTGCGATCAGGAATGCAGTCCGTTCCGCGTTCACTAAAACGGCCTAGTCTTATTTCGGGAGACAGGAGGTTCCAAGTGCCGTTAATCTACGGTGTCCGCAACGATGGTGCCGGTCATGGCATCGTCGCGGAACCGCCACAATGGCCTTCCCAGACGCAGTAGATCGGTGCATGATCAGGGGTCAGATATAGTGATTGCTGGGCCATACCTGCTACTTCCGGATTCGCAGTCAAAATCTTTCCGTTGTTCTGGAAAACGCCGCCGGCTTCTCCTCGACCGAATTCTGTTAGGTTCAGTGTTTTATTGTCTCCTCTCAGCACGCGGCAACCGGGGATCACTATGTTTCTAGGTTATCTTTCGTATTCCCGCGTCGGGGGAGTACATCCGGCTGCTCAAGATGTGTATTTCAAAAAACCCACACGACCACGCTCCACAGACTCACGACCCTGATTCATTTCGGCATGCTTCATCGCGGACGGGCGCTTAGTACTAGCTTCCACTCAAGGCAGCGTTTTCCCGATCAGTCAACTGTCTCATCAGATGCCTTATTGTGATTTTTACCAAAGGTGGCCATCCGGCCTATGCAAAGTTGAGTTTATATTCTTGCAGATGGGTGTATGCGCTCGAAATTCTATTTAGGCGCTGTACTCTCTATAAGTACTGAACCTGCTTTTTTTATTTTATCTCTAGCACGGTGGTGATTGGTGTCAAGGATAGTCACGACCCGATATGTTCGGATCTGATCTTGGTGGAGAGTTGGTATGGCCCGGATATGTTCCTTGCATGCTTTTGTGCGAATGAGGATCGTCTAGCTGGCAACAACCAATGACTCAAGACAGTAACAATCATCAGAGATGACGGGCAGCATGTTGACCGTAAAGACAAGGTGAGGAACAACGACAAACTATAG
Source organism: Boletus calvinii (assembly GCA_038093355.1). Lineage (NCBI taxonomy): Eukaryota > Fungi > Basidiomycota > Agaricomycetes > Boletales > Boletaceae > Boletus > Boletus calvinii. Next base: position 9,427 of record JBBPSA010000129.1, on the reverse strand, counting down.
TTATTACATTGAGTTCTGGGAATATTTTTAAAAGCCGTATCTCCCTTCTAGATGATTTCAAACATCAGCTGGAATGAAACTGGCACAGTGGATTGGCCAACTAGCATGAGCTTACCTAAGAGGGGCCACTTTGGGTCTGACTGTCTGGCATACCTTTGAATCTGCCACGTCAGTCGAAGCCCATCTTACTTGCAATGTCCCTCATACTCGCGGTGAATGCAGGCTCCTCGTCCCTCAAGATCTCGGTCTATCAGCGGATCACAGAAGATACAAAGGCACCATGCCTTCTCTTGACATCCACCATCTCTTCCATCTCTTCCCCCCCTGCCAAGGCCTCGTTTCAACCTGCTAACATAGCTCAAGTGGCCAGACATCTTGACTCATTCGAACCCTCAATTCGCGATCACGAATCTGCGTTCATTTACTTTCTGGGACGCCTTGAGGCAGACGTAAGCATTGACCGTCAACAGGTCAAACATATATGCCATCGTGTTGTCCATGGTGGGGATTACATGGAGCCTACAATTATTTCAGAGCAGTCTTATCATCACATTGAGACATTGTCCGACCTCGCTCCTTTGTAAGTCTCTTTCAACTCTCTTGGTACCCTGATTAAACTATTTCGTGGACAGGCACAATGCTGCTGCGTTGTCCGTCATAAACGCATGCATCAAAGCATTACCGCACGCGGTGTCGATTGCCTTTTTCGATACAGCATTTCACAAAGACATACCCCGCCATGTCTCGACCTATGCTATTGATCAGAAAATCGCACGAGAACGTGGTCTGAGAAAGTATGGTTTCCACGGTTTGAGCTGCAAGTGCCCATCTTCAAACAGTGCATCTGTGCGCTTATGATGTTCAGATGCCTTCATCGGGCGCGTGGTTGCCAGTTACTTGCACAAGGTTTGCCCTCTGAAGGCCCAGAGTGCTCACATTGACGTTCTTCAGGGCGAAAACGAATTGAATATCATTGCGCTGCATCTCGGATCTGGAGCATCTGCATGCGCGATTCGTGGCGGAAAGTCCATCGATACATCCATGGGTCTTACTCCTTTATGTGGAATACCCGGGGCTACCAGAGCAGGAGACGTTGATCCCAGTCTCATTTTCCATTACACGAGCGAGCCTCTAAGTCGGTTGAGTTATGACTCTGCAACAAACAAAGAGATCCATGTCACAAAAGTCTGCTCTTCGTTTTCTTATTCTCTCTCCTATGCTGACTGAAATAATTCAGGCAGAGGAAATTCTCAATAGTCAAGCGGGCTGGAAGGCATTGACGGGAACTACTGACTTTAGGGAAATCACCAGTAAGGCCGACCTCTTCAATCCAGCATCGGCTGCAACAGGAAATCCCTACACGCTTGCGTTCCACATCGTGCTCGATCGCGTGTTGCATTATGTTGGGGCGTATCACTTGTCCCTCCGTGGCAAGGTTGATGCACTGGTATTTGCTGGTGGGATTGGAGAACGAAGTCAGGAATTGCGGAGTGCCATTGGGGAGGCAGTTAACAGCTTGGGCTACTCGGCTATCGATGAGCGGGTGAACCAGGAGCTAGAGCGCCATGAAGGTACTGTCATCGAAATCGGAAAGCACGACGGTGGGAAGCGGGTATTGGTCTGTAGGACAGACGAGCAGTTCGAGATGGCGAGAGAGTGTTCACTTAGTGACGAGTTTTGGCACTGACACGGACACGGCAATGTACAAGTACATGTTTCGAAGTCAAGAAATGGGTGGTTGGCAGGATCGACGGAGAACCTGGGGGCGAGGGATGGTTCAGTCACCAACAAATCTGATCGACACGGGCATCGAGTTCTGTTTTCTGTGTATTTGAACTGTGCCTTACTTTCGGCTTTGGTCTTGACATCGTCGTCACGGTTTCACTTGCTCCTCGCGAACATATACATATATAGCGTGCCTTTATGCCGTGAATATCTGTTTTATGAGCCCCAGCCACGCACCGGACTACAGTAACTACATGTCGAAACTAAACACGACATGCTTGTCACTGGTCAGTCAACTGCGGTCTGAAGCCACGGTCGCCACCCGCCGCACCCGGGGCCCTTGAGTCAGGAATCGCGGTTCTCCGAGGTCTCGGGTGTCGTCTTCTAGTAGACGAAGTGACGGAGATCCTCAACCAAGTTGGAAATGTCCACGGCGTTGATCTGGCCACTATCAGAGAGGTGACGGTGACTTGGGCGTCCTTGCTAGGCTAGGTGCATCGTGCGTCCGTAAACAGCAACTAGGCAACTGTTATAAGCAGTGTCAAACTCAAAGATTCGTTGGTCGGATACGTAAAGGACCTGAAGGACTACAACTACAACTATTTGTTTACTGGTGGTCCAGCCTGAGTCCGACATCTCAATCTGGTCAACATGGTAGGTCAAGAACTCTCAAGACTGGAATTGGAAGTTGGCTGAGGGGCATCTAAGCAGTTCCATGGATCCAAAAGGCGTCCTGCAGCACGACCTCACTGGCAAGTTACTGTCGAGTGTAACGACCTGCGGACCCAGATCCAGGGTTAGTACTCGCTTCGACTTGGCACTCGGGTAAATTTATTTTACCACCAAGTGCGAACTTGAACTTGTTCGGCGCGCCTCTCACATCCATACCATGGTGAGCCATGACAGACGTCCCGACGAGGAGACTCCACTTCTGGAAAAGGCAAAGACACCTCTGCCATAGAGTCAGACTAGTCTTGTCTTCGTTGCCTTGATTGCGGAACCCATCTCATCCACATACATCTTTCCCTGCATTAATCAGGCTGGTCAATTATCGCTCCCACACCATGCGGTGTCTGACGCGTACCCGACGAGTGGTCCATTCCTGTGAAATATAGATAAAGCTCATCGGCGAGCTCGGCATCACAGGAGGATAGTTATTATGCAGATCTCATCGTAGGTGCACACACATTCCGGCCATACTCGTATTTTCGCAGAGACCTCTCTTTTTTCGTTACGAAGGCACTCACGACGTGGCGATGGAGTCGATTATCTGATTTTATCGGTCGCCGACTCGTCATTTTACTTGGTCTGCTCGGTCTCGGTGTGTCCAACTTTACCTTCGGCTTATCGCGGATGCTGGGCATGATCATTATCAGGTAAGTGAAACTAACCCCTTTCCCGAAAGTCAACTGATAGGATGGCCAAGTCGATGTATCGCTGGCGTGCTCAATGGCAACGTTTGGGTGATGGGGTATGCTCGGCGATATAACCGACCACACCAATATGGCCCGGGTCTTACCATGGTGCCAGCCATTTTTTGCATTGGGGCTGCCATCGCGTGCGTTTGGGTGTATTGGATTTCTGATGCCTTCGCCGTTCTGTTGTCCGCTCCACGGAAGTGCACCAGCGAAGCCGCAAGAACGATGGCCCATACCTTCCAGGGTGAATTCTGTGCAACGTACCCATACTTCCTACCGTCTCTGGTGCCGAGGTGTGCCACCTTGTTGGCTTTTTTTTTGTACGACATTCATAAAGGAGGTATGATATCGATGCGTTTTGACTTGGTTGGCAATCACACGTGCACTTAGCCGAGTCGCCGCCATCGAAAACGAGCAAAAAGGTTCAATCAGAGAGATCTTCAACCGAAGGTCCTCCAGATAACCCGCCCACGAACGTTACACAACCTATTCTGATGCTGGCGCTCATGAAAACCTACTCCGTATTCCGTAATGCTACCCATCGCCAACTGACACCGGGACTTTTAGAAATTGGCATTTTTGTTCTTTTGCCCTTGTTCTACTCGTCACCCATTGAAATCGGCGGTGTAGGATTACCGCCTCCCATCATTGGCACACTGGCAATATTTGGAATCGTGAATGGAACTTACAGTACAGGTGTTGCTCAGCCCAAATCTCATAAGGGGGTTGGAGCCAAAATAAGTGTTTTGTTGGGCTGTCCTCTGGGTTTACCTGCTTTTCCCAATCACGAATACTGTTGCGACAGCACAGGGCAAAGTCAGGCCCATAATCTGGATCCTTCTGGTGATTCAACTCATATTCATGGTCCTCGTGGGCCCGTCTTTTCAGTGCGTATGTTCACTGTCTGGAAAGATCGACGATCTCACCTTCGTCGTGTAGCTATCATCTTTATATTTGTCACGGCGAAAGCGGCTCCGAATAAACAATCTCTGGGCCCAGTAAATGGGCTCAGCCAGAATTTCGCTTCCACCAGCACTTGCTACGATCTTGATTCTGTTGTCGCGACGTCTGCCGGATTGGAAAGATGAAGAGTAGGGATATCCAATAGGAACCCGAATGGCGCATACCAGCAGCACGATATCAGATCACAACATGCAAGGACAATTTCGCATCTGAAATAAATCCTATGTATTGCAGCTTGGTCCTCATCATGCAATGCACGGCCAACAAATCTCCTTTCGTGTCTACTTCCACGAGATCCAAGTCAATGCCGCATGACTTCCCCCTTTCCCGTCTTCGCAAGTTCATTCCTACTACTACACATCGTCCGTGCGTGGACTCTGTGAAGGGCAGGCCAAGAACTCTTCCCCGCTGAGCTCGCCCTCCGATCTCTCATTAAATGTTGGCTCACAAGCACCTACTAGTAAGCAATCGTCAAGGGTGCCGTGCAGCATCTCAAGCCACTGCCGGATGAAGAGTGGTATACGGCGGTACACGTGCCTCTTTCTATTTGCGGATGCGGCCAGGGCCTGACTCGTTTTGACTCCGGCGGTCAACAACATCACTGGGACCTAAATTTAGATCACCGCCCAATGCGAATTTCAACTTGTCCTTCCTCCGAGTCCAACCATGGCGAACCGTGACAGATCTCCTGACGAGGAGACCCCGCTTCTCCAGGTAAAGGCAAAGACACCACTGCCATGGAGTCAGATTAGTCTTGTCTTCGTTGCCTTGATTGCGGAACCCATCTCGTCCACATATATTCTTCCCTTCATCAATCAGGTCGGTCAATTATTGTTCCCAAACCACGCGGTATCTGACCCGGGCGCATACCCGACGAATGGTCCGTTTCTATGAAAAAAGCTCATCGGCGAGCTCGGCATCACGGGAGGAGACGATCGCAAGATTGGTTATTACGCAGGTCTTGTCGTAGGCGTGCTCATACTTTCACAGACATGCTGCCATACTCAACTTTTCGCAGGAATCTCTCTTTTTCGTCACGCAGGCACTCACGACGTGGCGTTGGAGCCGGTTATCCGATTTTGTCGGTCGCCGACCCGTCATTTTAATCGGTCTGCTCGGCCTTAGTGTGTCCAACTTTGCCTTTGGCTTATCACGGACGCTGAGCATGCTCATTATCAGGTAAGTGAAATTAATCCGTTGTCCGAAAGTCAACTGATAGGTTGCCCAAGCCGATGTATCGCTGGCGTACTCAATGGCAACATTGGGGTGATGAAGAGTATGCTCGGCGATATAACCGACCACACCAATATGGCCCGGGTCTTTACTATGGTGCCAGCCATTTTTTGCATCGGGGCTACCATTGCGTGCGTTTGGGCCTTCTGGTTGGTGTTAGATTTCTGAGGCCCTCCCCGTTCTGTAGTCCGCTATACGGCGGTGCACTAACGAAGCCGCAAGAGCGATGGCCCCGCATCTTTCAGGGTGAATTCTGGGCAACGTACCCGTACTTCCTCCCGTCTTTGACATCGGGGTGCTTCACATTGTTGACGTTTTCGATCTGTGCGGCGTCCTTGAAGGAGGTATGACATTGTTATGGTTCGAACTGACTAGGAATCACGCGTTCTTTTAGTCGTTACCATCGAAAACGGGCAAACGGCCTCAACCAGAGAGTTCGACCGTCGAAAACCCTCCAGATGGTCCACTCACGCAACCCGTTTCAATGTGGACCCTCCTAAAAACTTACTCCGTGTTGATACCCATCGCCAACTATGGAATACTGGGACTTTTAGACATAGGGATCCTTGTTCTTATGCCCTTGTTTTACTCGTCACCCATTGAAATTGGTGGCCTAGGATTCTCGCCACCCATTATCGGCACATTCCTTGCAATATTTGGAATCGTGGACGGTAGTGTACAGGCATTGTTCAGCGCAAAGCTTATAGAATGGTTTGGAGCGAAAAAAGTGTTTTGTTGGGCCATTTTTTGCTTTTACCCAGTGATCCTACTTTTCCCGATCACGAGTGCTGTTGTTACAGCACAGGGCAAAGTCGGACCCATAATCTGGATCTTTCCGGTTATGCAAGTCATATTTATGGTCCTCATGGACATATCGTTCCGTGCGTTGTTCTGTCTCTGGGAAGATCGATGAACTCATCTTCGTCATGTAGCCGTCATCTTTATGTTCGTCACGAAAGCGGCTCCTAACAAACAATCTTTGGGCTCGGTGAACGGGCTCAGTCAGAGCTTTACGTCCGCCGCGCGTGCGATTGGACCAGCATTGACAACCTCGTTATTCGCCTTTTCCAAAGAGTACAATGTCCTGGGTGGCAATTTGGTTTATGTGATCCTGGTAATACTCGCCACGGTCTTGGTTCTGTTGTCGCGACATTTGCCGGATTTGAAAGACGAGGAGTAGGATAAGGAACTTGACTAAAGACCAGTAACACGATATTACATGCCGATCGTTCCATTTGGTACAACCTCACGTTCGAACACATCCTATGCATTTCATATATATCTACTGGGTTCTCATTGGATGACTTCCCGTGGGCTATCATATTGCTTATGTGACGGCCAAAATCGAGGTGATCAAGGCATTTGCACGACCACCGTGACTGCAATGCTGAAACCAATGCTGCATAGAGGCTCCCCGTCTTTGTATGTCATCCAATCAACCCAGACGTATATGTAGTGCCAGATGTCAAAAAATCTGACCACGGAACTATCCACGGCAACTACTGCAATGACTCTATCACCATGACACCAGCCACTCTGACATTTACGTATCTTCCCACGTATGTCACTTGGTGAGACTGCAAGGTCTAAAAAGTTTACCCTCGAAATCAAATACTAACAGTTGCATACCTCAGCCTGGTAGGCCAAGGGCCCTTCCATGCCTCCCTCTCGCTCCAGGTGGTTACTCACGAGCATACGAACGACCGTAAATGCTGTCTTGCAGTGCTACACGACTTACTGAAGTCCCTGCCTAATGGAAAATGTGGTATACCTCCGAGTTTTATTTCCGCGGTTACTTAACATTGTGCGACCGGTCAACGTCACCCGCGTAAATTTAGTTCAGTGCCTAGTGCTTAGTGCGAATTTGAACTTGTCCTTTTTCTCAGATTCCAACCATGGCGAGCTGTGACAGATCTCCCGACGAAGAGACCCCGCTTCTCCAGGTGAAGGCAAAGACACCTCTGCCATGGAATCAGATTAGCCTTGTCTTCGTTGCCTTGATTGCAGAACCCATCTCGTCCGCGTACATCTTTCCCTTCATCAATCAGGTCGGTTAATAATTGTTCCCATACCATGCGATATCTGACGCATACCCACCGAATGTTTCATTCCTATGCAAAAAAAGCTCATCGGCGAGCTCGGCATCACAGGAGGAGACGATCGCAAGATTGGTTATTATGCAGGTCTTATCGTAGGCGTGCACATTTTCGTAGTTATACTGCCATGCTCAATTTTTCGTAGGAATCTCTCTTTTTCGTCACGCAGGCACTCACGACCTGGCAATGGAGTCGGTTATCTGATTTTATCGGTCGGCGACCCGTCATTTTACTCGGTCTTCTCGGTCTCAGCGCGTCCAACTTTGCCTTTGGCTTATCGCGGACGCTGGGGACGCTTATCATGAGGTAAGTGAAATAGACTCACCGTCCGAAAGTCAACTGATAGGATGCCCAAGTCGATGCATCGCTGGTGTGCTTAATGGTAACATTGGGGTGATGAAGAGTATGCTCAGCGATCTAACCGACCACACCAATATGGCCCGGGTCTTTACCATGGTGCCAGCCACTTTTAGTCTCGGGGTTAGCATCGCGTGCGTTTGGGTATTCTGATTGGTGTATTGGATCCCCAGGCTCATGCCGCTACTTTGTAGGCCGCTATATGGCGGTATACTAGTGAAGCCGCAAGAGCGATGGCCCCACATCTTCCAGGGTGAATTCTGGGCAACATACCCATACTTCCTGCCGTCTCTGGTATCGGGGTGCACCACCTTGTTGACGTTTTCGGTCTGTGCAGCATTCCTGAAAGAGGTATGTACGACATCAATGTGTTTTTAACCGGATGGTGATCACGCGTGCTCTTAGTCGTTGCCTTTGAAAACGAGCAAAAAAATACAATCAGAGCGGCCTTCAGTTGAAGTTCCTCCGGGCAATCCGCCTACGGACGAGGCACAACCCATCCCGATGTTGACGCTCATGAAAACCTACTCCGTGATGATACCCATCGCCAACTATGGGACACTGGGACTTTTAGACATCGGCATCCTTGTTCTTATGCCCTTATTTTACTCGGCACCCATTGAAATCGGTGGCTTAGGATTGCCGCCATCCATCATCGGCACATTCCTAGCAATATTCGGACTCGCGAATGGCACTGTACAGGCATTGTTCGGCGCAAAGCTCATAGGGTGGTTTGGGGCCAAAAAAGCGTTTTGTTGCGCTTTGTTTTGTTTTTACCCGCTGATCCTTCTTTTCCCAATCATGAGTGCTGTTGTGCTAGTGCAGGGCAAAGTCGGACCCATAATCTGGATCCTTTTGGTGATGCAACTCCTATGCTTGGTCCTCCTGGAAGTAGCGTTCCGTGCGTTTGTCCATTCTCTGGCCAGATCGATGATCTTACTTTGCTCGTGTAGCCGCCATCTTTATTTTTATCACAAGAGCGGCTCCTAACAAACGATCTCTGGGCTCGGTGCACGGGCTCAGTCAGAGCTTTACGTCCATCGCGCGTGCGATTGGACCAGCATCGACGACCTCGTTATTTGCCCTCTCCAAAGAGTACAACGTCCTGGGCGGCAACTTGGTTTACGTCATCCTGGCGTTACTCACTGTGACCTTGATCCTGTTGTCGCGACGTTTGCCAGATTTGAAAGACGAAGAGTAGGGATATCCGATAGGATTTAAATGGCGATATACCGGTAGCACGATTTCGGGTAGAAACATGCAGAGATTGTACCATAACCTATCTGCTCATGCAATCCAAGGCAAATTTACATGTATTGCTTGGTGATACAAGGCGTCGGCACATCCACGAGATCCAAGTCAATGCTGCATCGCGTCCCCTTTTCCCGTCTTTGCGAGTTCATTCCTACACATCGTCCGCGCGTGGCGTCGAATCAGACACTCTCTGGGATCGTGCTAGCAAGACTCACCGTAGTTGGACGCTAAACTCGTCTTCGATGTCGTCGTCGTCCCAGTTATCTTCCCAAAGCTTGTCCCCGCTCGAGTTGGCAACGCCGGGCGCGGCACCGTTCAAATGCGCCAGGTCCGTCTGTGAATCGTCCCAGTCTACCCCAATCGGCGCATGCGGGGTGTCAG
>JBBPSA010000128.1:0-15307 GCA_038093355.1 Boletus calvinii | reverse complement strand
CGTCGCCCGCGAGATCATCCGTGAAGAAGGCGTCACGGGCTTGCGGTTGGGTATCCAACCCGGCACGGTGCTCACTGTGGTGGTTGTATCCAAGATGTTGCGCAACTAGTAGTCTCAGTTTCATGATGTGTTTCGCCTGCCAAGTACACATTGAAACCGGGCGACCACCTGAAACCACTTGCGCAGGTCGGGATTCCTCTCGTCGCCATGGAGGAACGCGGCCTACTAGTACCGCTGGTGTGGAACCATAGCTCCATCATATAGAGTCTCACCACTTGTGACCCGCATGAGCATGCGCCCCTTCGTAATCCCTTTGGTAGCCTTTGGGTTCAGTCTCGTTTCTGCCCTTCCATACCACGGTGTCGACTTTTCGTCCTTACTTCTATTGGAGTCAACAACCGATATCCAATACACTGTATCGTCAACCGCTGCACCTCAGCGGTTTGAACAGATTCTTTATGACTATGGTGCCAACCTCGCCCGCATCCGTGTCTGGACCACCGGGACATACAACCTGACCTATGGTCTTGAACTTGCTAAAAGGGCTAAAGCTGTTGGCATGGACCTTTTGATTGACCTTCACTACTCTGATACATGTACTGTCCCTCGCACGAACCCGGGCCGTGCATGGACTAATTCTAACGGACACAGGGGCCGATCCTGGACAGCAGGCTATCCCTTTTGGCTGGCCCACCGACGTCGAGGGACTTGTATCTCAAGTTTACAAGTATGTCTGTAATCCTACCCTTGTGATCATAGTTAACGTGTCGACTTAGTTACACTTACGGGCTTGTGCGGAAATTCGATGCCCAGGGAACACCTATTCAATTTATCCAGGTTGGATCGTTCAGATACAGTCGCCACGTTAGTCCCTAGGTATTATTAACACGTGGATATTGGAATGCAGATCGGGAATGAAATCAACGATGGCCCTTTCTGGCCTACAGGACGGATTTCTGTCAATGGCTTCGCTGGGGCATCCCAGCTTCTCCACGCCGGTGCACTTGCAGTCCGCACAGCTTCTCCGTCTACGAAAACAGTTCTCCACTTAGCCAGTGGATGGGATCAAGATGATATATCCTGGTTCTACGGCGGGATTTTCAACGGCGAGACCGAAGAGGGCTTGGGTGGTGGCCTAACACTCCCAGATATCGATGTGATGGGCTTCTCTTTCTATCCATATTATGGAACAGAAGCTACTCTCTCGAATCTGTATTCCTCGATGGGTTACGTCGTGTCTACATATCACAAGGCTCGTGGCATGACATGTTATGGGATGGGTGACCTGTTCTCACGAAAATTTCCAGGACATCATGATCGTTGAAACCGGTTGGCCTGCAATGTGTGATACGACAGCAACGCCGCTCAGCGTAGCAACGATTCCGGTCAACACCAAGGGGCAGATCGCATGGATCCAGGAAATTGTCGCCATTCTCGACAGCATAAATCTTTACTATGGTGACAAGGTATTAGGAATCCTGTATTGGGAACCTGGCTGGACTGGAAACCCAGCCCTGGATTCTCCTTGCCCTGTTCGTTTCTTTACACTGTCCCGAGCCTGCTGGGTTGCTGACTGACTTGTGCTGGGGCTCTAGGATGTCCTTTTGGTAACTAGTAATGGTGTGGCTAGGGAGTCTATGACTATGTTCTCCTCCATGTGATACCGATTTTCTCCCTATGAGACTGTTGGTTGTTATAATGGCAACTCGGACCATAGAGCCTTTGAATGAAATTTGGATGACTGAGCTTGGACTAAGCTGACTGATGCTCAACCGGTAATCACCGGCTTCTGACTGATAAGTGATGCAGCGTTTCGCGACCGTCTCCGAATCAACTGCAATACGCCGTCTGGTCTTCCTGCAGTCCCGAATACCTGTTAACTTAATTCCTCTCTGCAAGCATCGACTCCCATCTTGGAAAGATTCACAAACTTCTTTCCCAATCCACCAACGCGTGCAACCGTTCCATTCAACTTTGTCTAGACAAACGATGTCGTCAACTGCTACCACCTTCTATGACCTCAAGGCAGATCTCCCGGGTGACAATACCTACGAGTTTGGACAATTAAAGGGCAAGGTCGTCCTCATTGTCAATGTCGCATCGCAGTGGTATGCGCAGTCCTTTCTCTCGGACTTTTCGTGTGCGAAGACTGGTAGACACTGACAATGTAATCACAGCGGGTTTACTCCGCAGTACAAAGGTAAGGCATATCCGCTCTCAGCTCAGACGATCATCGGGACGGACGGTCCTTCCCTCATAGGTCTGCAATCCCTGTACGACAAATATAAAGACCGTGGGTTCGTAATCCTCGGATTCCCTTGCAACCAAGTGAGTGGGCTGGGCGTCGACTTGTCGAAACGTCTATGGCTAAATGTCTTGCGTAGTTTGGCGGTCAGGAACCTGATGACGACGCCGCCATCGCGTCGTTTTGTGAACTCAACCACGGGGTTTCCTTTCCTCTTATGAAGAAATCTGATGTCAACGGTGACAACGCCAACCCTGTTTACCAGTGGCTCAAAACTGAGAAATCTGGCATCCTGGGTTTGGCTCGGATCAAGGTCCGTAGTTTGGTTGGTTTGAGTTTTGACGTCCTAATGTGCGGGGGGTTACAGTGGAATTTTGAAAAATTCTTGATCGATCAGAATGGCAACGTTGTGAATCGGTGGGCCTCGACGACGACTCCTCAAGCGATCGATGTTGCCGTCGAGAAACTTTTCGAGGAAAACCCAAAGCTTTAGACGCGTTGTTGTTGTTAAGGTTGAGAATTCCTCCATTGGTCACGGAAATTTCTTTATGCAGAATGTCACTGTATTCTTTCGGCTCCGAAGCTGGTTAATGGCCCATTGGGCATGCATTATTGGCAAGGGAACGGTACGAGCTGCAGCAGGATAGCATTGTGATGATCCAACCCAACGAATGTCAGGCATGTAGGACTAGTCCTACACCGCAGTCGGTACAACGCGTTTCGCATAGATTCAAAGTATATGGTACAAGACGGGTGGATCAGCCACATCTATTTGTAACGAAAGCAAAGTGGCAGGCATTCTGCTCAGACAATCTCATTGTCGGCCTCAGTCATTCTCACCCACAACCCACCCTGTGTCGACGTGTCAGACAAATATAGCCAAAAGTAAAGTCATCGACCGGGAACTTACGTGCGCATACATCGTGAGATGCACCTTCGGGAAGATCTTCTCCCTTGCCTTCCGACCTTCCGCTTCTTCCCAAGAAGGAGGAGGAAGCGTATCGGGAGCTTGTGCGTCTGGTGCTAGACTGATTGTATCAAATTGTTGCAAGAGCCGGATCAACATGAAAGACATTTCATTGTACGCAAACTAAAGTCGATACTCTGTTAACAAGGGGAGAAAAAGGGGACCCATGTATAAGTGCTTACCTGTTGACCAAGACAAATGCGAGGACCGGCATTGAACGGAAGGAAGATGAATGGTTGTGGTGTGAGATACTTGTGCAACCGATAGTCAAGGAAACGGTCGGGATCGAATTCTTCAGCTGTCCAGGGCGAATGAGATCAGCAAAAGGCAAGCCAAAAGTGGCGGATTCTTACCGTCTGGACCCCAAAGATCCTTTCGGCGGTGCATGATGAACACAGAATATGTCACCCTGTTTAGGATTGTTACCTTTTATAATTTGATACTGGCTAGTGACATACTGAGTATTTACTGGCACATAATATGGCTTCTCCGATGGCTTGGAGGGAGGTAAAGTGGTTGCTTTGATGCTCTCACTGCTTACGGTGAGCACCTTGTCGAAGAAAAACCATTCTTTTCTTACCGGACATTGAATGGCCTACCGTAAAAATGAGTGGACTATAATCTGATTGGTGGATGCAAGTACTTACACCGCCGGGAATAGTCTCAGAGTCTCTGGAACGACTATCAATAAGATCTCTCCGCTTGTATCACGAGGAACTTACCATTAATAACCGCACGGAGGTACTTCATGTCACGGATCGCCTCATATGTAGGGCGATTTCTGGGTCCAATCTTAGTTATGATCTCCTCCCTTAGACGAGCAAGCGCGTGGGGATGCGTTGACAAAAGATAGACGATGAATGTGAGTGTCCCGGCCGTCTTAATCGCAGACAATTAGTCCATGGCCAAACAACAACGTACTCGCACATACTGTATCACGACCAGCGATCATGATGTTCAAGATCTCGTCCTTGAGGACGGCGGGATCTATAGGGTGTGCTAAGAGGAATAGCATAAAGTAGTAATAGATCACCGACCAGTAGTAAGTCGAACGAGGTGATCGAGTAGTGTGTCCTCATCGGAGGACTCGAGGGTTGGCTTGTCCTCATTCCGGGCTGTCACCTTCGCTTTAGCTATCGCGTCCTCTAGAATAGGCTCGATGTAGGCGTTAACGACCTTCATCGGCTCTACAGTCTCATCGCCCCAAAGTTCGAACAAAGGCCACAACCAACTTCTGCGAGTTCGTTGAGAAGCTACATATTGAGCCTCCGCGAACGCACGAGCAAAATCATCGGCAACGTTGGAGCTACCAACAGAGTTCGCGACTGGAGTCGCGTTGTAGGGATAAACAAGGCCAGCGGAGAGACTGTGCACACATTTCCCAAAGAGAAACTCGGTCGCCGAGTCAAGAGTGAAACGCGACACAGCATCCTAAAAATCTTAAATTCGTCTTGAGGCAGGGAAATAGACGACATTGACAGACCTGGAAGTCCACCGGATACCCAGCACGAAGACGAGCCTTGATCTGGTTGATCGTATACTCGGCATGGCGATCAAAGATATTGAAGTGACTGATGCGATCGTGGGTGAAGAACGGACGGGTCATGGCGCGATGAAATTTCCACATATCGGCTGAGCGTCGAGGGTAAGTCACGAGCAAGAAGAACTAGGTAGTTATTTACCGTCAGAATTGAAGACGCCTGTACCCAATACGTTAACCATCTGGGCTTTGAACCTGTTCCCTAGGATGACGAGTTATGCTATGATCCAAGCTACACTGTCACCACTGTCTACCTTTGACGAAGTTCTCGAAATCTGTTGCCAGGATGGCCTGTGCGAGCATCAGCTAGGCGAGGGAGATAGATGTTAGTCGCCGCACCTTTATATGATGTGGCTCGCAGGTAAACAGGAGGTCATCGAACATGACACGAAAATTAAAGCAGTTGCCAACTGCTGCGACCATATCTGTCATGCCGTCCCCTGTCCAAGAGGTCTGAGTTTTACTTAGAAAAGGGTATGATTGATGGCTCGTACCAGGATATCCGGTCTTCATGGCTTGCACCAATTGAAGCATCAAGTCAATGTTTCCGAATGTTCGCCCACGAAGGACATGCATAGGACGAGCACCGAAGGTAGCTGCCTCATAATTCCGTGCGAGGATCTTGAATGTAATTCCCAGAGGCGCCCATGCAATGAGCCCAGCTACAAACCACCAAGATGATATCGATATTCCGCACAGTGATAGGAGACGCCACGATGCGGTGCTGATCAGGCAGTATGCGAACAAGTGACCCGCAGAACGTACCAAGAGAGCTAACCCTGGGGCAACCATAGTACAGCCAGTTCGCGGAAGGAGCGATACGGTTAATTCGGCACCACTCGCAGTGTCCCCACGCCCTGGTCCACGCACTATTTAAGTACGGATTGAGTAAACGAGGCGGCTACGGCCCCTTTCTGTCAAGTCCAGCCTCGACTGAGGGTGGCCCTAAGCGGCTCGGACGTCCTCAGAAGACCACACCTGCGACCAAGCCGTGAGGTCTTACATTGTTCAAGTAAGGACTTGCCAAGTAGTCATCACAGCTGCAGGCTGTTCAAGTTGATGTCGAGCGTTCCCAGAGTGGGTTACGTGAGCATGGGCGGTGTGTGTACAAACAAACAGAGGGAAGATTATAAATTTGCTTCCACCAGCCTGCGAGTGCTGCCCGTCTACATCCACAACCAGCTCATTCACCCACAACCCTTTGTTTTGAAAATCTTCCTCTCGTCCACGATTGCTTCCTCAACCAGTTCATTCACATTCTTCTGTCTCCGCAGAGGCGAATACAGAAGAGCCAATTTCATGCTTCGACCTCCTCTCAATAAACCGTCGCATCAATCTCAGTCTCGGTCAGAGTCCATAAGTACCGTGAGCATACAAACCACCCTCTTCGACGACCCCTGCCCTGATGCATTTCCCATCCAAGCCCTAAGCACCTCCGCCCAACATGGCTAACGCAGGAATCGTAAACATTCGCCGCGACGTCGATGACAAGTTCTATCGCTATCGTATGCCCCTCCTTCTCACCAAAATCGAGGGAAAGGGTAACGGCATAAAGACTGTCGTCCCGAACATGTCCGATGTCGCTCGCGCTCTATCTCGCCCTCCCGCCTACATCACCAAATTCTTCGGTTGCGAGCTCGGCGCACAGACTCCGTTCGATGAAAAGAATGATCGATACATTGTTAACGGTGCTCACGATGCCGCCAGGCTTCGCGAACTCCTTGATGGTTTCATCGACAAGTTTGTCCTCTGCCGTTCGTGCAAAAACCCCGAAACCGACCTCGTCATCCTCAAGAATGGCCGTAACGAAGATATTATCCGTGATTGCAAGGCTTGCGGAGAAAGGACAGGCATAGACATGAGGCACAAACTTGTCACCTTCATTCTCAAGAACCCTCCCAAGAAGAGCAAAAAGGGAAAGGGTGAAGCTAATGGCGCCGCGACTGGTAACGGGAATGGAGTTCACGCTGCTGCTCCCGCCATCCCCGGAGAAGGTGAAGAGAATGTGGCTCCGGGCCAAGACAGTGACGACGAGCTGACCAGGAAGATCAAGGCCGAAGCCGCCGACTTGACTACGGATACTGCTCTTCCTGTAGATGGCTGGTCCGCAGACACCTCCCCTGAAGCAGTCCATGCTCGGATGAAAGCGTTGGGAAGCCAGATTGGCGCCATGTCTATCGGTGGTGGTGGAGACGACGACGGAAGTGAGGAAGATGCCGACAGTCCATACTCTCAATTTGGCCACTGGGTCGAAGAGAACAGGGATGATGAAGACATTGGCTCTGTGCAGATCTACAAGAAGGCTGAGGAGCTGGGTGTGGAAAAGAAGCACAAAATCCTCCTCGTCCTCGTGCAGGCGCTATTTACCAAGGATGTTGTGCAGGAGATTACAACTTACAAATCTCTACTAGCAAAAGTATGCAGCACATTATGATCATTGACCTCCACTGACGCCGCTTTGTATAGATGGTCACTTCGGAGAAGCATCAGAAATCTTTACTCGGAGGCATCGAGCGGTTGGTTGGGTTGACTTTTCCCGAGCTAATCCCCACTGTCCCGAAAATCCTTATGGCGTTGTACCAGAACGATATTCTCGACGAGGATGTTGTCACGCAATGGGGTACCCACGTCAGCAAGAAATACGTGGACAAGGAAACGAGTAAGAAAGTCAGGAAAGCCAGCGAGCCATTCCTGAAGTGGCTTGAAGAAGCCGACGATGATTCAGAGGAGGACGAATAAGTTTGGTACCACTCGTATGGTTGTACATCTACTTTCTGTGATCTGTTGACTTTTATATGATGCGCCTTTCTGCGAGCACCGTCGGATGTTGAACTTTGCGCGGGCACTTTCGACCCCTATTGCAACATTTTCCCTAACCATCATGGCTTCAGGTTACGACAAACCACCCTTTAAGGCACCCCACATCGAAGAGTCCAAGAAACGGGTGAGGGTTCTGTTCGGCGGCGAGATGGTCGTCGACACATACAATCCCAAACTAGTGTATGCCACTAGCCCTTGACAATCCTGAGCAAAAGAGCTCAACTTCCCCATTTGTTAGCTGGGAGAACCCTTTCTATCCCGTCTATTTCTTCTCTCTGTCAGACTTCCAGCCGAAGCCGCCGGATCCGTCGAAAGGTGACTTTTTGCGTGGTTCCGACCAAGCCAAGCCTGAAAAGGGCACAAAAATCTATGATTTGACGGTCAACGAGCACGTAGCCAAAAAAGCCGTGACAGAGTTTACTGGTGAGGGGAAATACAAGGAACTTGCGGGCCTCTGCAAGCTTGAGTTTGGATCTGCGGATGCGTGGTTCGAAGAGGATGAAAGAATCTACGCGCACCCGAAAGACCCGTACAAGGTGTGCCGTGTTCATCCTCCTGTCTCGATTTCCCCACTTAGTTTGATCGAAGCGAATCGACGTGCTTCAGACTTCTAGGCATGTCCGCATCGAGGTGAACGGCGTCGAAGTGGCGAATACAAGCAGGCCGTGCTTTCTACTCGAAACCGGGCTTCGCAGGAGGACGTACATCCCGATTGTGGACACCCAGGTGAGATACTTCACACCTTCGGACACGACCTCCGTTTGTCCGTACAAGGTCCGCATTCCTGATCTGGTCAAGCACGGCGCACATTGGCTAATACCGTGTTAGGGGTGGGCCAGCTACTTTGACGTGAAGTTGCCCGATGGCGAGGTCCATAAAGATATTTTGTGGTACTATCGCACCCCCACCGCCGAATGTATCAAGATCACAGGCATGGTGGCCTTTTTTGATGAGAAGGTGACCGTTTGGATCGATGGCGAGAAGCAGGAATGAGGGAATAACAATCGAATGAGTATCTTATTGTGTATTTATTGTGTATCACGATACGAGTAGCATCGTTATGTTGTACAACAGATTGTTAAGCTGATGTATCACGCAGTGTAGCCCATGAAACCCATGGCAATGCCATCGTATGCTGGCTTGCGGACCAGGTTCTATAGATGTTGCGCTTAAAAATCACATGGAAGTATTCAAACGGGGTAACATACCGCGTCCCATGGGCAAGCCTCACCATAGCCAGGAAAGGCGGATGGGATCCAAGAGTACTATGATGCAAATAATTAATTTGAATATTAGAGCAACCGGGCGCCGCGGAACGAACCTTGTCGGTGTAATCCCAAATAGTGACACCAACACATCCAGAAACAGCCATGCACGTTTGGACAACGGACATGTAATCTGCCTTCTGCTGTTCCAGATCGGCATCTGTGGCAGGGAGCTCCATTCTATCATCGAGTTCCGTCACGGCAACTTCAAGACCAAGTGCAGTTATTCTCTCCATATTAGTCTGAAGCTCGCTCGGAGAAACTTCACCGAGGATGAAGTGGCTTTCGAAACCAATGCCATGAATGGGGGTGCCGACTGCCAAGAGGTCCTCGACAAGTTGGACCATGGCATCGATCTTGGGACCTGCGGGGGGGACATTCGATGTTATCGGAGAAATTGCAACGGGGAAGTTGTTCGAGCTGACCTGTGTACTCGAGGTTGTAGTCGTTGATGTAAAGTTTGGCATTCGGGTCTGCTGCGTGGGCCGTTTGTAGCGCGATGTTGATGTAGGATGTGTTCAAGGTATTGTAGAACAAATCGGCACGCACGGTTCCGTTATCGTTGAGGGGTTCTGCAATCGTAGAAGCTCGGTGAGCTGCAAAACAGCGAAAATCCACCAGACCCACCGTTGACAACATCCCATGCATCTTCGCGTGGTGTCACAAATTTGAGTACAGCTCACTAGTAAAAGAGGACTTACAGCTGCCAAGGGTGTTATTTAGTAAGTGAGCATGGAAATGTACCAAGATACCTCACATTTTCCCTGCGTAGTGCGAGACTTCTGTTCGCACATGAGTTTCGATGACTGAAGTTAACGTTTCTGGTGTCCAATTTCCATACGTAACCCAGTCAGGAAGCTGACTATACCAGACAAGGTTGTGACCTAGGGGGCGGAATAAATGCGAGGGTCAGCAGAATATAAATATATTGTAATACCTCTCATGATCTTGCCTGTTGCCTCCGCGAGGGCAACAATCTGATCACCTCCTGTGAAGTTGAAAACGTTCTGCTCGGGCTCGATCGCATCCTACGGCCCGGGGTACAAACATTCAATTATTCAAGTCATAGCTGCTGAACTCTGAAAAAAGCACAAACGTACCCACTTCATGCTGTTCCCGGGGGTAAGCTGACCGAACATCGCGGTGTTGTTCAAGATCGAGACGTAGGCCGCGTCAGTCAATTCTGGGTTGTCGGTAGCGCTGCCAAAGTAGAGCTTGCCAGCAGCCTTGGCGGCGATGTTCAAGGCCACGGTGGAGGTCGCTGTCGGAGCAGCGCTTGTACATGTCTGCGCGACCGATGTTTGCACCCGGGCCAGTGCCAGCAGCGAAGCGAAAGCCAATGACAACACCATTTCGACCAAGAATATTTGGTCTCTGAGAGGGACGATGCAGACACCCGAGGTCGGGGCTCACATCCTTATGACGGTCGTGCCTCGGGAATATCTCGCCGCAACTGAGTAGGAACTCTCGCACAGCCCCACGCGAGAGTTGGACCGCCCACGGCAAACTTTCAAGATTTTTATAGCTGAGTAAGAATGCGGTTAAAAGATTTTGGAGATGCTGCAGTTGACTGGTTGCACGCTCAGGGGTCAACTCGCTGTACCAATGAGAGGGAATCAACTTGTAGCGGTCCACGGGAACACACGATGTGGCTGCGGCTCAGTGCTGTATCCGCGGGGGAGCCGAAGATTGCATGTGATCCCATCATGATTGGCTAAACTTTGCGGGGGATCAATTCGTTACTAGAACGTCGGGATAATCTCGGGGGACATGCAGATGCGACTTGAAAGGGGTGGATTGCTGACACCTTTGTTTATTGGGCGCAAGCCCTTGGCTGGACAGCGGATCGGAAGAGGAGTTATATTGAGGATGAACACAACGAGTGTCCACAGTAAAGTGGTGGAGCATTGAACTCTGTGCCTCAGCTCTCGTCGATGACTACTATGGTGCTTACCTCCGCACAGAAGGCACTAGGATTCACACGGACACTGATATAGATCATTCGGAAGCCATATGGGTCCGCCGATGGTTGGTCTGAAACAACAGGACCGTTGGTATAACTTTTGAAACTCCGAGTGCCAGGATCGTTGTGAACCTGACAACTCATGTCACGCCTAACTAGAGGTAGTGCTCTCGCACACATCGGTGATGCCACACTGGGGGCTTTCGCCATTGTCCCGCCCTCGGAAGCTCTCAACCACTTAATCCGATTCTTGTCGACATGGAGCGGTACCGAGTTGCGTACTGCCTTTTCTTTTCGTGATGCCCGCTCATGAGCACACGTACCACTCAGCAAGCTATTCGCGGTGAAGAATTATTACTTTGGAATACCGCGCCAGCACTCACACTTCTTTCCAGCTCATCCAGTATACGATGAAGCTCGTTGGCCCGGTTTTACTTGCGCGGGCGAGGCTCCGGCATCGAGTAGGTCTGCGGAAGGATCCAACAAGCAGCGTTGGGACATCGCTCACGAGCTTTTCTGGTATAATTGGCGATTTCAAAATGTTGGGCAGATTCTGGGGTGAGTGATCTCGCCTAAATTTCGGCGTCGATTAGCCAATTCAATTTTCCGGTGGGTAGGTTTACTCCCTATCCTGCAATGGATGATATCCATGGAAAGGGACCCTCCGCCCACTCGCACCCTCCTCACGATCGAGCGTTTACAGGGATGGTCCATGCTGGCGTATTATCCGTTGGAGCACCTTTATTACTTGCGTGTACATGACCTCATTCCGGCTACGATCCCATCTATCACGTCACTACTGGGACGCACCTCAAAGCGAATCCATCTGAACGCCAACTCTCTTGCCATGTGGTCTTGCCGTGCATGGGCGGTTTATATCATCCTCCAGTTTGCTCACTTGATGGAGGATAGGAAGTTACTACTTATGAAGGAGAAAACCTTGAAGAAAGGCAAGGGAATTGTAGTAGAAGACAAGGAAGATCTACGGAACAAGTGGGACTCATTCTGGAACGAGGTTGTAGCGAACTCCGCCAACTTACCGTTGGCCCTCCATTGGTGAGTTGCTTTCTCCGAGCCCCGTTAATTTCTCAAGCTTCCTCTAGGTCCCTGGAACAAGGCATTTTCACCAATGATGTATGTAGCTGCGTCGGGGAGGCTCCCGCTGAACTAACATATATAACTTTATTAGGTATGGCTCACTGTGTTCGGGTTCATGAATGCGGTAGCTGCCTTCCGGAGCGGATGGAAAGCTACTGCCCTCCCTTCCCCAAAACTGGGCAAGACAAGTGATATAGCTGGAAGTGACTTAGCGATTACGAGTGAAAAAGAGGAGATTCGCTCTTGAGGTAATCCTGTCCATTGTTCCGCGAAATGACACGCTGACGGATAACAGTTTAGTTTTATCCTCGTATACATTTTTTGATATCCTAACGGCTTTCCCAACATTCACTCGTCATTGGGTGCGAAGTTTATCCGGTTTAGCTCAGGCTGTCAACCAAGAATGTGTGAAAGGGCTGCGTCCTCTCGTGTCCTGAGTATAGTGACATCCTCATTCCTAGAAACATAACCGGAACAGCTCGGACAACTTAGCACATCGATATAGTTGAGTATTCTGTGCTATAAGCCATCCTCAGTTATTCCTCTCTGTTCAAACTATCTAATCCTGGGCGGAGTATACCGCGCGCCCCAGTTGTGGGTTCCTTGGAGTGCTGCCAGTGCGGCATTGCTTAGTCGCCACATTTGGTGTGGAATAACGTCCTAGAATATGCCAGCACTTGAAATACAATCCCCTACAGCGTGGATCGATCGGCCCAGTCTACCATTAAGCTGATGGGACCGTTTCCTGATCTGCAATTCTCTCTGTATGACAGGAAACTATAATTGCGTCCGTTGGTACCTTAGATTCATCATGGCCTTTAAATTTGCTTGTTGGCCGGGTTCTATCGATGCTCAACACATAAGGCTCCCAGGAAGCCCTCGCCACAGACGCCAATGGCATATACGAGTTCATTCGATACTCGGGTGACTGCATCCTTTATTCAAAAAGTTAGGAAAGGGTGGACGATCAAGAGAGGTCTTCGATATCCCTACAACAGTAATATTCTATAAGAAGACAACGTGTCCGCGCATAGTCTGGTGATACCGTGCAGCGGTGTTTGCGATCCATGGAATATGTTCGTATCCAATCCTTTGAGAATGTAGAAAACTCGACGCAAGGGTGTAGTCCGTTGTCACTAACTGGATCATGACTCGTAATCTGGCATCATTTCATCTTTGGCCCGTAGTGCTTTGTCAAGGTACTCAATTTTTATAAGACAGTGCGACCTTGGTCGAATAGTCTTGTGTGGGTCACTACAGAGGGGTATTTAATTGAGGATTGGGCTTTCGTCCTCACCATTTTTCAATGACCCCAGTAGGATAGGCTCAGCATCGTACTCGTTTTGGACTGCTTGCAAAAACGACAGCATCTGTGAAAGGTATGTGAATACTTGAGCCGGAAATACTCATTCTGCGTCAGAACTTACAAACTGATGGCGCTGACCACCCATCATTTTTCCGGGCTCTGTCTTGAGTCTATCTTGTATGTGGAGAAGTTTATCGTAGAAGTGCTGAATGGCGGTATCTCTACGACCCGGTGGGGCGTGCAGAGGTCTGAAAACCTGTCAGACACGTAAATCATCGTGCAATTCGAACCCACTGGTTCACTGCTGCGCTGTACGCCGCGCACCGCATGATCCCTGTTATACATCACCCAGGTCGGTGCTCTCCGAGCTTCAAAAAGACCATGACCCACCGAATGCCCCAATTGCATCCAGACGGTCTGCATCCTGGACGCAATGAAATTCTATGCATGTGGTATGCCACTCTCCGAGTTTGCCACCCTCGCGCAGTTTCTTCTCTGTTGTCCATGATACGTTCTCCATGATTTTTACGATCAGAGCAGCACGACCATCAGATATCAGGTCCAGTGCGTAATCTTTGGTTAATGATTGGAAGAATGGCAAAAAATATGCATAAGGATCGGCGGCTTCACTGGCCGATACATATTTCTTGTCCAGCACATCGTGTAAGAGTGCGGCAAGATCCACAACTAGTAGATCAGGGTTCTTATGTGGAAGTGAGCGTGCAAGAGACAACGCTGTCTTCCTTACGCGCTGGACTGAATACAAGCACAAACGTCAAAGAGAAATGATGCAAAAGGGGCCACATGCAACCGCACCATGAAACATGTCGTGAGAGGAATCATAGCGTGCCATTGTCGTGACCATGAGCTTCTCCGCTGCAGCGAGAACGAGCTGCTCTGTCGCAGAGGGGTACATATTCGGAACCGTCTAGCACGAAGAAGGGACCTGGTAGTTAGCTGAGTGGGACTCGTTCAAGCCACCGTAAACTTGAATTCGTGCCTGAGCCTGGTTCGGATTTCGGATTTCTTCCGATGCATAACTCAGGTTGGGTTTTTGTGTATTGCGCAACACACGACTCACTTTCAACACTCTCGAATTCGAAACATGGGCGCGCCCAGGGGACATATCATACTATTTGTCACTCTTTTACTGTGTTTCGTTCTGACTACGCACACTGCACTCTGTTCTGAACAGTCGAAATTAGTCATACGGGTGAACGTTTCAACAATAAACCACTCTACACTGCTAACTGCCCAACATGTTGCTGACTATCAGGAATCCGACATTCATGACTGTGCTGCTGTAGAGAAGCTGAGCGACCTCAAACGCGTTGTGGAAGATAATGAATCACCCATCATGCGACAGGTGTTCGCCTGGTTATTCCCCTTTGGTCCCGGGTGGAACGCTGGTTGGTTTTCTCCCGATGTATTATGGTTGTGGCACGTTCGTGAACATTCGTTTCAGTTCTGGGAACATTTTACATCAGCTCGTGCGTCTATTGAACCTATAAGATGATTTCGAAGCCTGGTTTGCCCGGCAGTTTACCAACGTTTCAGGGTACCCAACTTCATCCTTGCGTTTATTCCCGCGGAAATCGATGCAAATACCCTCAACACCATGACTGCCTTTGCCGTTAGCTTCCCCATTCTAATATTTCGAATCATTTGATCTCATAGATCGTGCAGACAGGCGGCCTCCTGTCCGATGTTTTCCTGCACCTGGTACCCCACGCGTTCCTTGGCGAGCATCAGGACTCGGGTGCTCATTTTGTCATGGTGGAAGACAAACGAAACATACTGATCGGGTTTGTGCAATCTGATTGACTATTCCAATAACTCAACGTCAGTCGGTAGGCTTGCTATTTTCATCGGCTTTTCTGCGTTCTTCATCATGGAGAAGTCCTTACGGGTTCTTGGTGGTGATGAAGGAGACGAGGGCCATTCGCACGGCCACTCCCACCCACACGTTAACACATCGGCCAAAGCCGTTGCTTCCGGTGTGTCGATTACAGCGTCAGCTGATGGCTTGCGGCCCAGGGGTGGAGAGAAAGGGCCTGGAAATGGTCAATCAGAACAAGTCGAGCTGGTGCAACCAGGCACTGG
>JBBPSA010000127.1:0-15338 GCA_038093355.1 Boletus calvinii | reverse complement strand
CGGCCTCGTCGAGCTCTGCGCTGCTGGTTTTATCGATGCAACATGTGTCGGCCCATGCCAGCCTGCACCCAAGCGCCTCTGCTGTGATACAGAACTTCTTCAACTTTGCATACCCCAGAGAGTCCCCGTCTAAACCGTTTTCCATCACCATCTGGAAGGTCGCTTCTCCCCCCAACGACCAGCGATGCGAAAGTATGGCATACTGTAGCTTCTGTGCAACGAGATCTCGAATCACTTCTTCTCTGGTGCGGTTGGGAAATTTGGCCATTCGCAGGGCGATCTCTTCTTCGGTGGCATGTTCCGACCTGTATATGTGATGCAAGTCGTCACGATTGATCAAGCGTACGCCCGAGTTGTCGATATGCAGGAGGTGAGCGGGCATATGATTGAAGACGTGGTCGTAGAAGACACCAGCAACATCCGAGTCCGATAACTGGGATCTGCGTGGCGCCTTGGCAGACAGGTGAACGTGAACCACCACTCTGCTTCGTGGGGATTGTTGACATACCATGCTCAATAAACCAGTACGCGCACGAAACTAAGGTGAATAAGAGGCACCAGGCACGAGGCGTGCCCACCCCAGAACCGAATGGTGGGGAATCTTGAAGGTCGATGGTGGCTGTAGATCCCTCTCCTTCGGCGCCCTTTGCCACCCTACAAGGCAAGTACCAGGCCACGCATCGTTGTACATCGACTATAAGTAATCGACCATCTTCAACCACTCCCAGGCTTTAGAATCGCCATGACCATCCCCGAAGTTGTCGACGTATTCGAGGATTACACCAGGAAAGAAAATATCCCCCCTCGTTTCATCGATCTCGATCGTCTGTGCCTCGTAGACATCGACGCAATCAAAAATGCACATCGACCCATCATCGAGTCGATTGGAGAAGCTGACATCGAACGACACACGTCGTATGCAAATCAGCGCAGGGAAGATGTCATCAGAATAATCGTCAAGAGCGTCGTCAAGTACGCCATCCTCTCACATACAAGGCGCCGAGACTTGGATAGCTTCTTATATCGTGATATGGTGTCAGACGTGCCGCGAACTGGTCCAGGCTGGCATAGCAAGCTAGAGAAATTTTGTGATATCGCCAGAGCCTCGTTCCGTTGTCGGTTCGCTTGGGCCGATACAGCTTGCATTGACTACAGGAAACAATTGGATCGAGAGTTGGCAACCCAATCCTTATTCGATTGGTACCGCAATGCCTACGTTTGCATTGCACACCTTGCTACAGCATCGGATCCATCGGACATGGGTCACGACGCGTGGTTCCACAGGGGATTTACGTTGACGGAACTACTCGCCCCCATGAGGATGAAGTTCTATGGAGTAGGGTGGAAGGCACTCAACGATGAGCATATTGATAATGACAAGGCAGATGGGGGGTTTCTTCAGTTACTCTCAAAGGCGTCTGGGATCCCTGCCGATGATCTGCGTTCCTTCTGGCCAGGCCCGGACAGGATCAGGCACAAGCTGTCGTGGGCGTCGGGGCGGGACACAACTGCGATTGAGGACAAGGCATACTGCCTCATGGCGATGTTCGGTGTCCGTATCCCTGTTAACTATGGGGAAGGGGGGGAAGCGTTCGCCAGGTTAATGATAGACGTTATCCCCAAATCTGGGGAGTGCGACGTCTTTGCCTGGGCAGGGCCGCGCTCACAATATCATCCTGGAATACCACCCTCTCCAGCCGGCTTTGGGGGGCGTCATCGTGATGAACAACTCAACCCGACTAAACATCACTATCGTCTATGCGGGGATCGTTCCTTGTCTATCGGTCTTGATCACCTGCGCATCAGAGTCATTATCCTCGATATCAGTCTTCCGCCGGATGGGATAGCGAGCTATAAACCCGTCCCGCTTCGACACTCGGCTTCCGTCAGTGAGGTTACCCTACTCCACCCCCAATACTTGTCAAATGTTGAAGCGAACACACGGATGGCGGTCGGTATCATCGACTACGGTTGGACTGGTAGCCCAGATGAAGGTATACTTTGCAAAAGTGATCGATACTTTTGTTTCCTGCTGTACAAAAGCTCCCAAAGTGAAGGATGGCAGAAGGTACTCACCGAGAAAGTAGTCTTTCTCGTCAACGATGAAGAATTAATACAAGGATTAGAGTTGCTGTGCATGTAGTACACCAAACAGAATTCAACATTCGTTGCCTGGGCGTCAGTATTTGGTTGTCTGTACCTAGCTGGTTGACGACGCTTACCAGTAGGGTCCCAGTGACACGTTGAATTTAGTATGCTACCCGCAACGTCGCGCATTCACCGTGATTTGCGTCGAGCTCGGGGCGCCGGGTACGAAAATCACCATACAACATATAAGGGGCAACCCGAGCAGCAATGATGAGAATTTACCCCTGGCACGTTGTAAACTGCGTGTGTGGACCATCGGGCGGGCTCAGGTTGAACTGATCTATAACTTAGTAACAGAAAAATAATGGCGACAGGGATTTCGACAAGGGACGAGGACTCGGAGGGGCACTAAACGCCCGAAATTGTGACAGGTTATCAACACGTCCCCAATGGCTCAACGGGCGTATATGATTCAGAGCATCCAACATGCATGGAACCACGGAGACTGTGGGACAGATTTTACCCCTGGTAGGTTGTAAAAGTGTTGTTCCTGTGATGCGCAAGTTCAGATCGCGTGAATTTCGATATGGACCAAAAATTTACGTTTGAGCAAATCCAACCCGTCCGGCGTCCGCGTCGAATACCTGCCAAAAGTGATCGATCAGTTTGTGCCTTTCGAAAGACGACCCACTACTGACCGCATAGTACCTCTCCAAGAACTTCTGTCCAAGAAAGAAATCCAACCCCTCTCCACTGTTGCTTCCCATGTTGGCTACCACGCCGTAGTGTTTCCCCGGGTCTCCACCCATAGCTGTGTTCTGGTCCGTTGGAAATAGTTGAGCAGCGACGTCCAAGGCGAACACCCGGTCACCGATTGTGAAGTTAAGAGGCTGCATGGACGGGATGGAAGAAGCGGGGATTTCGATTAGACCCGTGGCTAAATCTAACGCTGCTCCTGGGATTGCATTCAAATACACTTCAAAGAAGTCGTCCGCGAGGAGGACCACTATTGGGCAGGACATTTGCATTAGATTTAATGTGACTAGGTAATTGCGAGGAAAAAACATACACGTGGTACCGGTGTCGACGATCCCAGCAGTGGGGGTTGGGATGATGGTGTGGGTACCGTATGTGGCCAAAGTGATGTTGATGCCCCAGAAGATGGAAGCTGGATATGTCTCCGTCAGAGGAACATATGTCAGCTCGTATTTGTACTGTGCACGACGCAATGAGTCATTTTAGCGCGAACTGGCAATGCACAATACAAGCGCAGTATTCATACCAAGGAAGAATCGGCGCCTCCGTAAGTCAATGCCCCATCTACGCATCTCATGTGAGTGATAAACAAGGATAAGATACTCAATACTCACTCGTGTCACTATTGTTTGCTGGAGGGGCAAAATAAACACCGAGTACTTGGTTCTTGATAAGTCCCTGCGACACGAGGTTATCCATTACAGTTGGAATACTTGCATTCAGATCGAGCAATAACGATCCGATGGTGAGGTCGATGGGTCCGACACCGAGAATGCCATCGACACCTCCGAAATCGGAAGAATAAATTGCATTGCCGATCGATTGGTTGGTGATGACAAGACCAGGCGCGAGGGTCACCTGATCGAGATCTGTTTGCTGTTAACGAACAGGTACTGAAAGTGTTATGGCCCTTACACTCTACTCCCGCGAAGTAGCCTGACCCATAAGCGACAAACGCGGCCTCCCCTGTGGGGACACTGGTGAACGTCTGATTATATGGAGTGCCAGTACTGCAACAAAAATCATACGCAGTACGAACCCAATCGGTCACCCATACTCACCCACAGAATGTGTTGGAGGAGCCGGTGTCAACAACGAGGTTATAGTATGTTGGAGGGTTGCCGATACCGACGCTTGTTGTGTACTGGGCGTATGCTAGGTTTGTCGCTGGCACGGTAGACAGTAGACGGCTCTTGAGGTGTGCAGCGCGAGCACGATCTGCTTCTGCAAACCCCTTGAGATAGGCTCCAGTGCGCTGTAGCTTCGTAAGTGGAATGGTGATCCCCGAAGAGGTGGCAGATGTCGCCAGAAGAACGACGGAGAGTGCAGCGAATGACCTCATGTTGAGAGAGATGGATGATGGAGGGTACGCCGTCGATATTCGACATTTATAGTACTCGCTACCGTGACGAGAGAACGCACAGGGTGGAAGCGACGTCAATTTGCGTCGCAGAAGCCACTAGCGAGTCACCAGGAATCACCTCGGTCATTCTGAAACAGTAAGAGCGCCACTCCGATGATTGATACGGGGAGGAAATATCAATGACGTACATAACGTCTTGGTCTATCTTGACCTGTTGACCTCACGCAGGACACGCCCTATCTTGATACGAATTTGACGAACACCCCCTCATACAGGCTATTACAGTGCTGCGCCTGGCGCCCAGGATTGGTTGTAGTTCTGCCTGGTCCTTGAGCCATCGATTACCGTTGAGTACCAGAACGTTAATCGCCGACCGTCCCACAGATCTGGGCCGTCAACATTTCAACAACGTTAGTGCGGTGAATAAACTGTGGTCCGGGATCATTGCCACGACGCACATCATAACAGACCGACAAATGGGTAGATATGCTTAGCTTTGGCACCAGAGGTTTTAATCCGGATGGCGTCAGTGCGGAAGCAACGGGGCATTGTCCTGGCCGGTTCGACACTAAGATGTGCTGAAGCATATTTTTGTCTTGTCCTTGACGTTGTTGTATACGTACTATACTATGCGTTGACACCGCAATCGCGCGGGTAAAGGCAGTGGCTAGCCCGGGCATTTCATGTACATGAGTGAGTCTGAGACGTTCACGTGCCGGGTAGTCGTCGAGCAGATCTCAGGCGGTAGCAACCATTCCAAAGGAATCTCTGTAGGAGGACGACTGAGGGAAATACATCCAGTATTCTACCTCTATTTATACGAAACCAGGAGGCTGTGAAGCTCAAAAAGGAAGCGGGCATGGATTGACATAAAGACGTGCTTCAGGACGGTCGGCCTGTCGTTTCGGCGATGGGTTCATTACAACGGGTTTCGAGGGTACTGCGGGCTGGCTCGGATGTTTTGCCAGTTTGAGTGGATGACTTCCCCGTCAGGATTTCTAGGGAAATAAGGAAGAACTCAGTTAACTGTGGAAAGTTTGGTTACAGCGCGTGCCGTTTTGTCGTCGATATAAGGCACGTGCATCTTTCCTTACCGGGAAGTGTACAGCTTGTAAATTTCTCGACACAAGTATCTCGAGCCATTGTACATTACCTTCTAAGATGCCGTAGCGAATGAGGTGCTGCCTTAGGCGAATAAAAACCTGGGATCGGAATAGTATTGTGCGATTTCAGCACATATAACCTGCGACCACGACTCGCCAACCACTAGTAGCCTAGCCCTGCGTAACGCACACCTCTGGGAAACAGATAACTTACTGGTCACCTTATGAACGACTTACTCGCAAAGCTCAGATGACGGATTCCAAATCAAGTGCGCATCCGAGACGCTATGGGCTTGTGATTGGGACCTGGTCACCGGTGGTCTCCACCCCACCGAGCTGTGCCATCCTGTGAAATTGACCAGGCGGCCTCAGGAGTGGGCTGTGGGCTACTTACTTGGGCTGGGGGGTGGCAAACACACCAAACTTGGGTCGTGGCAAAGTAGGAGCGCAGCCTCCTTTCTCGCTAGCGCCTATACTTACTAAACCTTACCGCGGACACGTAGTCGTCTCACTACTCGTCCACCATGGCATTCTGCCGTAGGACTGCTGCCTTACTTTGGGCAGCGCTCGCATTTCTGGGCTACATCGGATTTGCTACGGCGCAAGAGCCACAAGTCACCATAACCCACTTCGACAACCTACCAGGCAGACTGTTCTTCTTTGAAGACACTTCAGTGCGTTCGCGTTCATGTATATCTAGCCTAGGATAACATTGGCTTTTACTGCAGAGTGTCGTCTACCACGACGTAGTTGCTGGTGATCTTTACGTCTCACAGGATGAAGGCAGGTCCTGGAGTAGCGCAGAAGATATCCTGCCCGGCACAGTGTCTATGGTGATACCACATCCTTTTGATAACAGATATGTAAGTAATATCTCGGCAGTCTTCATGAAACCCATCGTCATAACATCCAACCCAGGCATTCGCATTGACGGATGGAACGATTCATTACCGCACTGAGGATCGTGGCAAGACTTGGCGCTCATTCGAAGTTCCTGCTCCTCTCAGCTACACCCCAAAGCCACTTTCTTTCCACTCTGACAAATGGGAGCGCATACTATACCAGGGAACTATCTGTGACCGAGTGGGCTGGAACAATATTTGCACTGACGTGGTTAGTATCCGCACGCGTCTGTCTCCTTGGCACGCGCTGAACTTTTTTAGACGTACTACACCACCGACGGATTTTCTTCGACACCAAAGGAACTTCTCAAGGACACGTCAACCTGTCAGTTCGCGCACAGTTCCAAGGACTTCAAACACAGCGCTCACGAGGACCTAATATATTGTGTCGCATACGATTCATCCAGCATCGGAACTTCCCACTCACTTTCATCTTCTCGTCTCTACTCCTCTTCAGACTTTTTCCAAACTGTCAACATCGAGGACCTCGGAATCGGAAAGAATGCCAAGGGCGTCGCAGCGTTTGCGATCGTGTCTAAATTCGCGGTTGTTGCGTTAAAGGACGTGACTTCTGGTAGCGACGGTGACATGCAACTATATGTCACCGTGGACACAAAGGAGTGGGCCAAGGCTCGGTTTCCACATGCATGCCAAGCACGCCTACGGCAGAATGCGTACACCATCGTCGAGTCGACTATCCACTCCTTAGCCGTGGATGTAATGCTCCAAGACCAAGGCGCTATTGGGACGTTGTTCGTGAGCAACTCCAACGGAACCTACTTTGTGGAGAGTCTCAAAGATACGAATCGTAATATGGCTGGATACGTGGACTACGAGAACGTGCATGGGGTTGATGGAGTGGGTATCGCGAATGTGGTGTCGAACGCTCAGGAAGTGGAGAGGAAGAATGCTCCAAAGAAGCTGAGATCAATGATCACATTTGATGACGGTAGGTCGCATAATGGCCCTCACCCGTGGTACCTTCGCTTGACACTTCGCAAGGTAGCAATTGGTCCCCCATTCGCGCACCACCTGTAGACAGCGATGGCAAGCAGATTTCGTGCGACCCTTCAAACCTCGGAGAGTGTTCATTGCACTTGCATTCCATCACCGACCCCCACAATTTTGGACCTATCTTTTCTTCCACTGCTCCGGGCCTCGTGATGGGTGTGGGCTCCATCGGGAAACAACTTGCCCCTTATGAGGAGTGTGATACATTCCTCAGTACAGACGCTGGGCTGACGTGGCGTATGGTCCGGAGAGAGGCCCATATCTACGAATTTGGCGACTCAGGCAGTATCATCTTGGCCGTGAACGACGAGGTGATGACTGATACTGTGAGCTATTCTACCGATTTCGGAGGTACTTGGTACGTTGACGTCATGACTTTTGTATATTCAACTGACCATGCCGGTACATGTCAGGAAATCTCTTCACCTTGGTGTCAACGTACGCGCCAAAGCGCTTACCACGGTCAGTGATGCCACATCCCAAAAGTTCATTCTGCTTGGCCAGCTCTCGCGAAACGATCAAAGGGAAGGCGACGGTCGCTATGCTGTAATATATCTCGATTTTGCTGGCACGCGGGCCCGCAAGTGTGAGGAGAAGGACTTTGAGAGATGGTATGCGCGTGCAAGACCCGATACACAGTGTTTGATGGGTATCAAGGTGAGTCCTGCAAGTACATCCAGCAATGAATACCTACGGACAGAACCTCAGCAATGGTATAACCGTCGCAAGGCCGACGCAGACTGTTACGTCGGTAACAAGTTCGTTGATCCCGTTGTCCACGAAGATCGATGCCCTTGTCAAGACCATGATTACGAATGGTAGGTGACGTTCACTGGGGATATGTGTGTTCATGTGGGTCATAACTGGTTACCATAGTGATTACAATTACGTTCGGAGCGGCGACAAATGTATTCCAGCAGGACTCGAGCGTATCCCGAGCAATATGTGTACCACGGGAAGAGCAGAAGAAACGTACATGGGCTCCTCTGGGTATAGGTTGATAGCAGGTAATATGTGTGAGGCGGGCCAGGGCGAAAAGAAGGATGATCCTGTAGAAAAATCGTGTTCGCAAGGTAAGTGCTTTTGGTTGATGGATTGGACTAGTGGAGCTGATACGCCTGGTGTCTGAATGTAGCTGAGCCCGTAGAGGGTGAAATCACTGACCAGATTGTAGGTCATTAGGCCTGTGTCTTGACGCTTCCCTGCTGACCCCGAATTCAGTATCAGTTCAATGCAAAGGTTGTTCAGTACCAGTTCTTCAAGGAATCAAGCGTGAGTTGATAACGAACTACTTCCCCTGCTAAACACTGAAGTGGACCTTAAAAGACCATCCTTGTCATGCTGGACGATAACACAATCTGGCAGTCGAGCAACGAGGGGCTCAGTTGGGAACAAAAATTCCCCGAAGAGCGCTTCCTGGGGTTCTATATGCACAGCCATTCGATCGAACGAGCTTATCTCATCACCGAGTCTTCCAAATACTACTACACAACAGACACCGGTCAGTGGTGGCATCCCCAAAATGCGCCGTCGCCTCCAAACAAGTTCGGCGTACCGGCACTTCGGTTCCAACCCCGTTCCGATTACATTATCTGGATTGGTGAGGCTGGATGCGATGGTAATGCACAGAACTGCCGAGTAGAAGCCCAATATTCGCGCGACCACGGACGGGCCTGGCAGTTTATCGAAGATTATGTTCGTAATTGCGACTGGGCCCGCGACAAAGAACTCCTCGTCGACCCAAACCAGATTTTATGCGAGTCCTACCAAGACAAGCAGGGTTCTCAACGCTTATTTACCAATGATAATGCATTGCAACTCATCTCTGGCAGAGATTACTATAGCAAAAAGACAAAGCTTTTTGACCATGTGATCGGTTTTACAAAGTTCTCGGAGTACCTCATTGTAGCCGAGGTAAGCCACATAGCCTAATAACCGCATGCATACGCATAGACTCATATATGAAAAGTATCTTCCTGCGAGGAATGCCCTAGATCTTCAAGTTTCGCTCGATGGGCTGACGTTTGCGGCAGGAAAGTTCCCGCCTGGCATGCATCCCGACACACATGTATGTCCTGGTGTATCTACCAGCCTTTACACATGTATTAACGATGTTGTATAGGCATATACTGTGCTAGAATCAAGCACTGATTCCGTCTTCCTGCATAGGACTATGTCCGACTGGCCGAACCCCTACTGGGGTAACATCCTGAAGTCCAACTCCAACGGAACTTACTTTGGATTATCAATAGAGAACGTGAACAGGGACGAGTTCGGATATGTTGATTTCGAAAAGTTTGCTGGGTTGGATGGCATCGCACTGGTCAACATCGTGACGAATCCGGCAGAGGCAACCCTTACGGGGAGAAAGCTGCTCGAAACTAGGATTACGCATAATGACGGTCAGCGTCTCGGTGTTAACCGGACATGGGTATCTGATGATAAGGATTTATAGGCGGAAGTTGGAAACCCCTTGCACCGCCCAAGTCTGATTCTCAAGGGAGGGCGTATCCTTGCTCAACGACTGTATGTTGTGTTCATTTTCATGGTTGAACATGATGTTTAGTTCTGCAGAGCTGTGCCCTTCATGTACATGGATTCACGGAACGTAGGGATGCACGGGCAACATATAGCAGCCCAAGCGTCGTTGGTGTCGTCATGGCAGTCGGCAATGTGGGCGAAGTACTCGTTCCTTACACAGAGAGCGATACCTTCCTTTCCCGCGATGGTGGTTTCACATGGGAGGAAGTTCACAAAGATGCCTATCTCTGGGAATTCGGCGACTCTGGATCGATCATTTTGATCGTCAATGACGAGGAGCCAACAGACCATGTCTTGTTCACTACAGACGAAGGTCTCTCATGGCGAGAGTACAAGTTTAGTAATGAGAAGTTGAGGATCAACACAATCATCACGGTTCCCGAAGATACGAGCAGGAAGTTCATGCTCCTTGGGCATTCGCCTGGCTCCTCGTTGTCAACAATTGTTCATATCGACTTCTCATCATTGACCCACCGACAATGTAGGTTCGCATTCGGAGTTTTCCACTGTAGACTAATGAGTTTTCTTTAAGGTGTGATGAGCAAGGATGATCCGGCTCATGACGACTTTGAGTTATGGAGTCCCAGTGAGGGAAGAACAGAAGCGTGTCTTTTTGGTCGTCAGGTACCTTCCTATCTTTCGTATTCCAGTACAGCCATGAACGCCTATTGCAGACACTTTACCAGCGGCGTAAGCGCGACGCTAATTGCGTTGTTGGCAAGGAGAACAAAGCAGCTCACGAGATCGTCCACAACTGTGCCTGTGGACCAGATGACTTTGAGTGGTAAGTCAGATCCCTAGGATTTACTCCTGACACCATTCCATGACGTCTTCACAGTGAATTTAACTACGTGAAAAATGACGAAGGGAAATGCGCGCCAGTACCAGGGACCACACCACGTCCTCATGACGACTCTTGCCGCGGATATGAGGAGTACTGGTATGAACGGACCGCATATCGTAAAGTGACCCACTCGAGCTGTGAAGGAGGCGACCGACTTGACCATGGAACACAACACCTCTGTCCCGGATTCGGGGGCCACAGTGCTCTCTTCTGGACTATGGTATTCTTGTTCCCCTTCGCAATCACGGCGCTTGTGGTGTGGTGGTGGTACAAGAAGAGTGGACTTGCCAGAGGGTATGTTTCTATTTTGTGGATGTGCAACAGGACAGTCGACTTACTGACACTGGCGCGAACCCCGCAGAACGATTCGACTTCCTGGTGATTACTCGGGTGGGTACGGGAGTCCCGGCTCAGGCGTTCTCGATACGCTGGCCTCGGTGCCCTGGTTCCTCATTGGACTGGGAGGTATTGCGTACGAATATGTTTCCTCGAAGCTAGAATCCCTTTCTATGGGATACCGAACGCGCCGCGGGTACCGAGACTTGCCTATCGATGAGGACGCACAGGTACTACGGTTCGAAGACGAGGAGTAGAGAGAAGCGAACCTTGCAGAGAAAGTTTGGATAAGGGGTTCGACAAAAGAGCATCTGTTTTCATTTCCCTTTTTATGCCATAGCATAGGTTATCGTACGCTGTTTCCTTGTAGGGACTTTCATTTTTCGCGAAGTCTATATTTATTGTTTATCCGCTGTACAACTTCGTGACCCAGCCCTCATACGTGCATGTGTCGTATTACCACAGCCGGCTCGACTGAAAGAAGTGACCAGCCTGCCGTGAGCGAGGTATTTGTTCGTGTTTGTACCTAACCTGTTTGCTCGATGTATCATGATGTAGTCCGCCAAATGTTTACGGTTTCACTCTTCAAAGCTTCATGCCTCGGCTCCACGCCATCATACGATCGTCGCCATGCGCAACACATGGTCCAACCAATGGTCAATGTGCTCACCAGCATGTTGCATATGCCACATCATAGGCACGTTCGCAGGACGAAGGACCCTAGAACACACTGATTGGTCGAGCTCCAGATATTAAATGAATGTGCATTGCGCACGGATTCTGAGCCCGGCGTTTATGCGCTCAAAAAAGTATCACTACGTGGAAGTTGTCCGGAAGATCCGGGCTTGGGCGTATTTGTCGATGGCATGCAGTACTGACTGGGGGTGACCCAAGTAACCACGTGATTGTAACAATCCTTATCTTTGTGCGATCGACTGATCGTTAAATAATAGCTTCAGGCATGTTTAAATCATGGCCAGTGCTGAGGCTGAAGTAACACCTATCTAATTGATGCAAACACAATGTATGACCCAAGTTGTACATATATCTGATGCCGGTATGTATTTCACTCGTCACAAATACATTCGAATCAGGACTCCATTGGTCTATCAACGTAACTACCCCATACCCACGCAGTTGTATCCATGTGGTACATTTCTGCGAACTGGTCTGTTTCGTTTCAGCCAAGATCCATCAAAAAAGTTGATCCTTCTGCTCCATAGGTTCCTATAAAATCCGATGTGAATGTCACGCAGCATTCATCTTCGCCCCGACCGTACATCGTACAATTCTCTATTTTGCTGCCAGCGACTGCCATGGCTTCTATCTTCATCGCTACCCTCCTTGGGGTCGCCGTTGTAAACGCTTCCCCTGCCCTGATCCCGAGGCAAAGCATCACCACGTTAACAACTTCTCAAATCGACGCCTTCACTCCGTACACTTACTTTGCGAGTGCCACATATTGCACTCCCTCGACGACCCTCTCGTGGTCTTGTGGAGGTAAATCAGTGTGCTCTCTCCATTCGTAGGGGCATGTTTCGAGTTTGACACCCTCCCCTGCGTAGTTAGCTGTGATAATAATGCTGGCTTCGAACCCGTGGCGTCGGGTGGAGACGGGAACGGTGTCCAGTACTGTGAGACCCAGACCAGCGGACCTACATTCCCTGGCCGAGTGGCAGAAACTAATGCATAACAGGGTATGTTGGATACGACCCAAGTCTCGACACGGTCATCGTAGCACACCAGGGAACCAATACATCTCACATGTAAGCTATTACATTCAACACAACCATTTATGCTCAGTTAGCGACCGTGTAACATGACAGTTTGGCCCTCCTCACCGACGCGGACCTCTTCATGGATGGCCTAGATTCGTCGCTCTTCCCTGGGCTTCCCTCCGATATCGAGGTGCACAGCGGTTTCCAGAATGACCAATCCCAGTAAACATCTAGGTCGCGTCTATGCGAGATGAGATCTGACCCTTTACGCATTATCACCACAGGACAGCTTCAGACATTCTTTCTTCTGTCCAAACGGCGATGTCCAAGTATGGAACGAACCTGGTGACGTTGGTCGGCCACTCCCTCGGTGAGTACTTACTGCCAATCCTCGATAATTCAGCGGTCCTTGATCGGCGTTTTCATCTCATCTCATCCGCCCAATGTATGCAGGTGCTGCGCTCTCTCTTCTTGACTCGGTGTACCTCCCACTCCACCTTCCCTCCGGAACGTCGTTCCAGACCATCCTTTATGGTCTCCCGCGTGTTGGCAACCATGCATTTGCAGACTATGTCGATGCCAACTTGCACGTCACACACATCAACAATTTGAAAGATCCGGTCCCGATCATACCCGGAAGGTTCTTGGGATACGTGCACCCTTCTGGCGAGGTACATATCACAGAGTCTGGCGAATGGGCAGCGTGTCCGGGTGAGCGCTGGTTCGAGTCCTAGCAGTGTTATGACGCATTGACACGTTGGTGAAATAAAAACAGGCCAGGACAACCCAAGTGCAAAATGCATCATCGGTGACGTACCCAACATCTTTGTTTCGAATTCGGCAAACCACGATGGTCCTTACAACGGAATCGAGATGCACTGCTCGGTATGATAGCTGTATCTTGTTGACCAAGAATCCAAGATGCGATGTTTTGCACTCGAATTTCGCACACCTTGCACACTTATATTAATTTCGTCCAACCCGTATCCAGGAGCTGAAGCAATCACAAAATATGACCTTGTCCGGCGATGTCTCGCCTTTAACTCGCTCCAGTGAGATACGGCGGCTCGGACTACCAGTACCGTCCGTATTACCTCCCCGCTTACGGTATGAATATGAGGCCGCATCTCCACAAATCATGAGGCGATCGAAAGAATTCGTTCTCCGCAATATAACATCCTCGTCTGACAAGAGTGACGATAATTACGTTTTTTTGTGGCGTACAACCGGATAGACGACAGACGACACCACGCCCTAACGCGACTCTTGGTAAGAGCGGTATAAAGTTACCCACTCGATCGAGTTATACCAATGAATGTGTCCGACTTGCAAGACCATAGAATACCACACCTCTGTCCCGCATTCAGAGGTCATAGTGTTCTCGTTCCCCTTCAAGTTCGCAGTCGCGGCGCTCGTGGTAAGAAGAGCGGGCTTACCAGAGAATACGTTTTTAACTTGTGGATGTGCAGCAAAGCAGTGATACGTGCGCGAACTCCACAGAATGGTTCGGCTTCTTGGTGGCTACTCGGGTGGTGTGGACAGCTATGACTCTGAATCTAGTTGTTCATCTTTTTGATGCGGTGAGTCTCACCCGTCACGCGCCGAACAAACGGTCAAATCGTGACTTCAACCGTCCATCTATCAATGTATCTACCCCATGCACCTGAAGCTGTATCCACGTGCTGCATTTCTGCGAACGAGTCTGTTTCCGTTTCAGCCAACTTGATCCATCACAAAGTTGATCCTTCTGAATCGTAGATTCCCATCCGATGCGGACATCACGCACGACTCGTCTCCGCCCCCAACCGTGCATCGTACGATCCTGTATTGTGCATGGCTTCTATCTTCATCGCTACCCTCCTCGGATTTGCCGCTGTAAGCACTTCTCCTTCCCTGGTCTCGAGGCAAAGCATTGACACCACTACGTTAATGACCTCTCGAATCTTATGTTCAGCCAGTGATCGTGCGACATGACAGTTTGGCCCTCCTCACTGACGTGGACCTCATCTTGAATGAGCTAGATTCGTCGCTCCTCCCTGAGTTTCCCTCCGATATCGAGATGCACAGGGGTTTCCAGAATAACCAATCCCAGTAAGTATCTATTTCGCGAAGGACAGCTTCAGACATTCTTTTTACCGTCCAAATGACCATGTCCAGGTATGGAACGAGCTCTATGACGTCGGTTGGCCACTGCCTCGGTGAGCACTGCCGATCTTCGACAATCAGCGGTTCATGATCGGCGTTTTCATCACCGGCCAATGTATGCAAGTGCTCCGCTCTCTCGTCTTGATTCGGTGCGTCTCCCTCTTTGGCTTCCCGCCAGAACAACTTTCCAGACCATGTAGATGCTCACGTGGACGTCACGCACATCAATGGAACGGTCTGAAAGATCCGATCCCGATCGTGCCTGGAAGGTTCTTGGGATACGTGCACCCTTCTGGCGAGGTATATATCAGAGTCTGGTAAGTGGGCGGCGCGTCCCGGTGAGCACCTATTTGAGTCCCAACAGTATTATAACGTCTTCAAAACAGGCCAGGGTAACCCAAGCACGAAATGCATCGTCGGTGACGTATCCAACATCTTTGATGAGCCACGATGGTCCCTACAACGGAATCGAGATGCGGCACTGCTCAGTTTGATGGCTGCCTTGCTGTCCAAGGTATACCATGCTCGAAG
>JBBPSA010000126.1:0-15387 GCA_038093355.1 Boletus calvinii | reverse complement strand
CTTGACCCCACACGTTTGCGAGATAGGGGACATGGAGGGTGGCTTATCTCAAGGTACTTCTTGCCCCGCTTGGTCCCGCCATCTACCCATATGCGACGTTACAGGTTCTACATTATACGCCATGGGGATATCGTTTACCAAAGATGCATCGATATCGATAATCGTAGGTACGGGTACGGGATATGTGAACGTATATGGTCTCAGGTTTGGTGAGTCGTTCGCGTCCGCAATTTGTGAATGACACCACGATGCCGCCGTGCCGCCATCTGATCCCTATCTTGTCTTGTATTGAATAGAAAAGAGCACGTACCTTGGACGGCATATGTTTGTATGATCGTGTCCGCGACCATCTTGAATGACCCCATATCTGGTCTGTATCTCGTCTTGTGACCAGAAAGAAGACGGTACGAGGCGGCATATGACGCCGAGCATATGAACGTGTCACGCCGACGACAAAAAGAGAGGATGGATAGCTTAATTTGGCAAAGGTGTGATGGATATGGTAACATTGTCGGGATTCGGGATTTTCTTTGTTCGACGGTGTGGTCCGACAGGCAGGGTCTTATACGGTACGCCGTCATTTGCAAGTACGCCGCGCTGAGCTGAGTTTGGATTAGCGTGCCAACGGCGACCATCGTATGCAACGCCAAGTTACTCCCAGGGGTTCAAGTTAGTCATATCCGTGTCCGAGTTCTGGGCCACTTGTCCGTTATGATTTCATTTTAGATTTTGTTGTGTGATAAGGGCGGTTAACGTTGATCAGTTAGCATCTGGGCCCTCCCATTCGTCCGAGTTCGCCAACGAGTCATTTTGCAGGACGAACCTCCTGTACATATTCTCGGAAGCGTTGAGGACGGGCATTCTAACAAGGGTGGTTTTGAAGTTTGTCTCGAGCACAAACGTTGTTGATGTCACCAATGAACTAGACGCGCGCCAAGGCAGCTTGATATGACTCGACCCTACCCACATATCGTGGCTGGCGATATGTAAGTGCCAGTGCCAGTGTGTACCTGCACTGGCACAGGCTGAATAAACAGTTTCCCGTCATCAGATTTGTGCGACTTACATTTCCTTGTTGCCGCGTTGCCGTCCGTTCCGTCCGACGCAGCACGGTGAGATGTGTCATCGTATCATCGTCATGGGACGATTTTCATTGGCGCGCCGCTCGCGCCGGGTTCCTTGTGCCTTGCTGGCATCCAATAGGAGTAACTGGGTCACGTTACGACGTTATCGCGGATCATCCGCTAGCACTAAAAGAGTAGTGTCGGCAGTGGTTCAACGCCCCATTGCTGCCAGTCAGTGCGACGGATCGGCGTTGCGTTGGCTGTGAGATGTGGTCGAACCAGTACAGAAGGAAGGCACCGTAATCATCCATGGAGACCGCGCCGATCATGAACGCTCACAGCAGATTCAGATCGGTGCCGCCTGATTTGACTTGTGCTGCTTGCACGCTGCTGGTCTCCTGCATACACGGACGGCTCTACGATCGATGGGGTCTTCATCTAGAAGGTGACTCATTAATGCACCCATCTGTGGAGGAAGCTGACAGAAAGAGCTGACCTCAATACTTTGTAACAAGGCGTTCTGTCAAAGGGTTTACGTGAGATTTTCTGAACAGTTCAACGAGATTTAAATAGAGTTACACGCAACATAGCTCCGACGTCGGACGCGGGTCCCGTGAGAGCACTGTGGAACAACTTTGATGAGAATACAGGGAGTTGGCATATATATCTTGCGCCGCAAGACGTCAGCTGGTCACTTGCACTCCCGTTTCTATCGTGACCCCCAAGGTCGGAAGGTCCAACGTCCCCGCTAGTCACCCCTGACAGAAACAAGAGACCCGACCTCAAGTCGCGCATATATGGCTACGACAACACAGAACGAGGTGCCTGCTGAAAAGGCACAGCCGGGCGCATCGTGGAAAGACAAGGAAGAGCATGTCTTGCCCAAGAACCGGTTGAGCATAGTGTTCTTTGGCTTGATGTGCACCATGTTCTTGGCAGCACTCGACCAGGTGAGTCCGAATGCACTCTGTATCCTATTGGTCTTGGATGCGGTTTTGATGGGTCCTCATGATAGACCATCGTTGCGACTGCACTCCCGACAATCGTGGCCAAGCTGGGAGGCGGAAACAGCTATAGCTGGGTTGGCAGGTACGTCGTGTCGTGCTCGTGTCGTGTGCTATTGAGGTTTGTTCAACGCGGGATCTTGCTAGCGCATACATGCTCGCTGCAGGCGCCTTCGGCCCCCTGTACGGGAAATTGTCAAATATGTTTGGTAAGATCAACGCCACCGATCGTCGTCTCGCAGCCTTACCCCTGACTTCCGTCTAGGACGGAAGCCAATTCTCTACTCGTCCATACTCATCTTTTTGGTATGTTCTTCGTTTTCATGTTCTTTAATGGTGCTCTGATCTTTATTGTATTAAAGTTCGGTTCCGCGATGTGCGGGGCGGCACAGAATATGACTTGGTTGATCGTGTGTAGAGCCATCCAGGGCATCGGAGGTGGTGGAATCATACAGCTCGTGATCATCACCATTTCGGACATTGTGCCATTGAAAGAGTACGTGATAGAGTCTTGACTTCCCCAATCTCGCTGACATTCATTCAGTCGGGGCCGTTATGGTGGGTTGATCGGTGCTACGTACGGTGTTGCAAGGTAAGATCTCTCCTAACATAACCGTTCACTCGCCAACCACTTCGACAGCGTCGTAGGGCCGCTTCTCGGGGGCGTGAGTTTTGTGCCTTTCATTACCTTGCTGTCTGCTGACATGTTATCAAGGCATTTGCGCAACACGTTTCATGGAGATGGTGTTTCTTCATTAATCTGTATGCCGGCTCGTTTCGTCCGGATGCCCTTCTTTCGCATTGACCTTCGCCTTCAGGCCCACCGGCGGTGTTGCAGCCGCTGTTCTCTTCGTTTTCCTCAATCTTAACCCGCATCCGAAACGCCCAATTCGAGATCAACTTGCTGAACTCGATTTTATCGGACTCATCTGTTTCGTCGGGGGCGTCATCTGTTTGCTTATTGGCTTTGACTTTAGTCAGGAAACATGTAAGTATGACATCTGGTCGCCGTGTTACCTGTGCGCGAGGAGGGCTAATGATTTGATGTCTCAAGGGTCGAGCGCAAAGACGATCGCTCCTCTTGTTATTGGAGTCGTTTTGCTTATAGGTGGTGGCATCAATGAAGTGTTTACGAAGCGCTCCGCAATTATCCCTCCCCGTTTGTTCAAGGTGAGTTGTCATGCCAGCTGGTCTACAGTGTACTTAGCAAGATGTTCAGACTCGCACCACTGGAATCATCCTCGTCACTGTTTTCCTACATGCCATCGTGTTCTTCGGAACTTCATAGTGAGTCGCGAAAGCTTAAGCACTGCGAGCTCCAACTGAATTTAACACAGTTACCTGCCCTTGTTTTACCAAGGTTGGTCTTCCCCTATTATTCTGTATGAGCGAGAAACTCACTCCTACTAGTGCTCGGAGCATCGGCCACTGGTGCTGGAATCAAGTATGAGTTGTGCCCTTCACTATCTTTCTGTTGGCTTACACTGTATGCACAGGATGCTCACCTTTTCACTCGGAGCTGCCTTGATATCTATCGTTTCAGGATTAATCCTGTCAAAGACGGGAAAATATCGTTCAATTATGTGGGTGGCGTATGCCGTGATGACGCTCGGCATGGGTCTCATGATCATGCTGGACTACACGTCAAGCCTGTATGTACTATCTCCGTCTTATGAGCCCTTGTGACGCGTCATGTTCATCCAATCTATAGCGCTAGGCAGGAGATTTTCCCACTTATCGCAGCCCTCGGAATAGGGTGCCTGTTCCAGGTACCACTAGTCGCTCTTCAAGCTGCGATGCCCCTAAAGGACATGGCGACCGCCTCCAGTGGCTTCATGTTCCTTCGGTAAGCTCGCCTAACATCATGTTTCGAACTCTACTAAGTAAAGCGTCAACATTTGCAGTACCGTCGGAGGTGCCGTCGGAATTGCTGTTGGCGAGGCTATCATCGCAAGCATCCTTCCTCAGAAACTCTCGAGCATCCCCAACTTCTCCAGCCTCGGCCTTGGTACTACGGTTGCTGACCTCAACGACAGCGTTGGCATGATCCAGTTGATTCCTGTGAGAGGCGGCATTCTTCTTCCCGTAGAGTGGACACTAACCTACGAAAATCGAATCAGGACGTTACCCTCCGCAATGCTGTGTTGCACGCATGGTCGGAAGCGATTGGCACGATATGGATCATGTCCACGCCCATAGCTGGTTTCGCACTCATCCTGACGTTCTTCTTGCGCGAGTATTCGCTGGATCGCAAGACCGTGCAGGGTGGTGACGCCAAGACACCCGGAGACCTTGAGAGAGGCGCAGCAAGCGAAGGAGCGCCAAAACCTTTGGACGACGACCCTGATATGACCCCAACGAATACTGTCGCGTATCCCGAGGAGCCAGAAACGGACAAGGAAAAAGCAGAGGCATGACATCTGAAAACTGCATCATAATCATGGTACGGCGCGCATAGATTCCAATTAACGCATAGTAGATATCCCTTGTACAAGGACGGCTGTAATATGGATACATAAGGGCAAGACATGTACTATACCCTTCAGAGTTACATTTTTGTTTTGGAATGTCAAATGATCCGGGTCGTTTATCAGTGTCGGTCGGAGAAATCTGTAGTACAGTACATTCTCGTAATAATATTTGGATTCGTAATGGATAGGTGTTTATAAAAAGCGATGCCATCATGACCTCTAGCTCT
This sequence comes from Boletus calvinii, assembly GCA_038093355.1. Classification (NCBI taxonomy): domain Eukaryota; kingdom Fungi; phylum Basidiomycota; class Agaricomycetes; order Boletales; family Boletaceae; genus Boletus; species Boletus calvinii. The sequence continues at coordinate 10,621 of JBBPSA010000126.1, read as the reverse complement.
CTCGTTTGACGAACTTTGCTCTCCACGCACTGGTAACCAACACTCGACCCGTCAGCCTGCGCACACACAATACGATCACTCGCAGCCCGGAACAATGCGACTCCGCACTCGACGTGACGTGTGTCCGTACTTTATCAAATTGGGTGGATCACCCCCGAGCGGCGAGGACTCGGACGTCCAACGACGGGACCTTTAGGCAGATTGTCAAATTGCACCCTCATGCGTAACGATCTTCAGGACACCATACCCGGGCCGTGTGCTTGGAGCTTGCACCTGGCACTCGAATCCATCTGGTCCGCGGAAGTGGGGAGAAAACGTCACGGCATGGTGCATCACTGGTGATTGCGCGTATCAATATGGGGTGAGCGAAAGCTCGAGGTCCAGCAGGTTCTAGCCCCACATGGCGAGGCCACTCATGATTTCTCGTTAAGCGACGGTCAGATACCTGGGCGCCAGCTGGACGCGACCATCATTATAAAGCAATCCAATGGCGATCCGAGCTCGATGACGCTGCCAGACTACCCTCGTTGCCTTATATTCCTCAAGGCTTCCTGAAACTCTCGTTCGGGTTCCGTCGAACGATCAAGGTCCTCCAAGTACCATGACGTCCGCTTCTCATCAAGAATGCGCTGTAGAGCGGAAGGAACCAGGATCTTCCTGGAAGCAGAACGAGGAACATGTGCTGCCCAAGAACAGGCTTGGTATCGTCAGCTTCGCTTTGGTGTGCACGATGTTTCTTGGAACGCTGGATCAGGTCGGTTAGGCTTCCTTGCGATGGGGTTGGACTGATGATGGAGATCGCCAGACTATCGTCGCAACTGCGCTCCCCACTATAGTGGCCCATCTTCACGGAGGGAATAACTACAGCTGGGTTGGAAGGTATGCCCCATATTTTATGATCGCACCATCGAGTTAACACACGTTGCGCCAGTGCATACATGCTCGGATCCGGCACGTTCAGTCCTCTCTGTGGAAAACTGTCCAACATGTTTGGTGGGTTTTCTTTACGCATCTAGACGACATCCCTTAAGCATGCTCTAGGGCGAAAGCCAGTCCTCTATTCCAGTATAATCGTGTTCTTGGTGTGTTTTTCTGGATTGAAATGTGCGCACACTTTTGCTCATTTTTGCCACGTCAGATCGGATCGACGCTTTGTGGAGCTGCACAGAATATGACTTGGTTGATAGTATCCAGAGCCTTCCAGGGAATTGGAGGCGGTGGTCTCATGCAGCTCTCAATGATCACTATCTCGGATATCGTTCCCTTGAAAGAGTGCGCATACAAGGATCAAACAGTCCATTTTCTTCATCTGATGATCTTGTAGCCGGGGGCGATATGGTGGCTTAATCGGTGCTACATACGGTATTGCGAGGTAATCTTCTCGCGATATAGGAGTTTCGGATCCACTAACGCTGTTTTGAACAGTTTGGCTGGACCACTTCTTGGCGGTGTAAGGCTACGTTTTTTTGAAACGTCCGCCTTAACAACTGAACCGCCTAAGGCTCTAGCGCAACATGTTTCATGGAGATGGTGTTTCTTCATTAACTTGTGCGCGCTATTACAGTGGCAGGATTCAATTCGGCATTTCTGATCACTAAACTCTAGGCCCATCGGTGGAATTGCAGGGATACTGTTGTTTGTCTTTCTCAATGTTCATCCACCTCCGAAGCGCTCGCTTCGTGACCAGATCGCCGAGCTAGATTTTATCGGTCTCCTCAGTCTTGTTGCAGGGGTTGTTTGTCTCCTCATAGGATTGAACTTCGGCCAAGAAAGCTGTCAGTTCCTTGTGTTGTTATGTTCGTTGGATCGACCAATCGAATCCTTGACTTTTCAAAGGGTTAGCACCCCGGACGATCGGCACACTCGTCGCGGGAGCGACTCTGCTCGTTGTTGGTGGGGTCCACGAAGCGTTCACAAAACGTGCGGCTATTCTTCCCCCTCGTTTGTTCAAGGTAAATGTCAGTCCAGAGCTTAGCACGCCATGCTAATAGTCTTGCAAAGACACGAACCACCGGATGTCTGTTGGCAACTGCCTTTCTCCACAACTCAATTTATTTCCCGACAGTGTTGTAAGCATAGACGGTCCGAGTCTCGGTGGCACCGCGCTAACTGGAATCTTAGTTATCTTCCCATGTTCTACCAAGGTCTTACTTTCTGATTCTGTCGTTTGTATATAATTGATCGATACTTTGTCCAGTACTTGGTGCTTCCGCTACCGGTGCAGGAGTCAAGTACCTGCTTTCCTTGCTCTCCCGTTACTGGTATACTCACCCTTTATATTTAGAACGCTTCCATACACCCTAGTGTCTTCTACCTTTTGCATCGTCTCTGGATTCGTCGTCTCGAAGATGGGAAAAAACCTCCCAGCGATTTGGTTTGGGAGTACTTTATTAACCGTAGGCACAGGCCTCCTCGTCATGCTGGACTACACCTCGAGCATGTGAGTTTCTCTCATCTTGAGGGGTTACTTTACGATGCTCAATCATTCCAAGTGCCGAACAAGAGATTTTTCCTCTGGTCGCAGCGATTGGTGCAGGCTTTTTATTCCAGATTCCGATAGTGGGAGTTCAAGCAGCGATGCCTCTGAAGGACATGGCTACTGCGACGAGCGGCTTCATGTTCCTTCGGTAAGCGACCATTTCTTGTGCGTTCTGTTTGACAGACATGACCGAGGGTTTGCAGCGTACTGGGTGGTGCTGTGGGGCTTTCCATGGGTGAGGCGATCATTGCCAACGTGCTTTCCCGGAAACTCGCGGCCATCCCGAACATTGCTAGTCTCGGGATGGGTGATAATATTACAGTGCTCAATGATAACATTGACATGGTCCACTTGATTCCTGTATGTCGTTACGTATTTATCCCTCATCGTCGTGGGCTAACAGCGTTGAACCTAATTAGGATGTCACCCTTCGCAATGCAGTGCTACACGCCTGGGCGAGTTCGATTGCAACCATATGGGTGGTGGCAACGGTATTGGCTGGCGTTGCTCTCATTTTGACGCTGTTCTTGCGAGAGTACTCTGTGGACCGCAAGACGGTATACAGCGGAGACGTCAAGAACTTGGAGGAGTCCGAGAAGAGCGCGTCGACTCCGGGAGAGGGGTCGCTTAAAGAGTTGGACAATAAATCCGTGTGATTTGGTTCCACGGTCCAGGTGATTTCTCTGGTTTGTGCACTGAAACGTTGTATTATGATGTTCACGTCCATATGTAAAGTATCGTCAGAAGCGTTCAATTTGTGTAACAGTGGTTCGCAAATATTAGTAAAGATAGAGTTACTCCTTGGAGATCCGAGACTGTTGATCTCTTACCGCCATCGAGTGCGGTGCTATGAAAGAACTGTGAGGCCGACCACAGACTCGTGAGTCACTCTGACGTACAATTACACAAGCTCCCTGACAGAATGCAGACTTTGAAAGGACCTGCCAGTTGGTTTTAGGCGGCAGTGGTGCCGCTCCAGCGAGGCGGAGCCCGGGCCGCCGGCAAGTCACGGCATTGTAGGCCGCCGAGCCAAAATTTTGACGTTATGAGACTTGCAAGGTAACGTCGTGTACACAGCGACTCTATAAATAATGATTGCACAAGACGCTGATTGGCTTCGTTGCAGACGGCTTTCACACTCTCGATCCAGACTCGACTCGTCGACGTGAGTCGTGAGTACATGTCTCATCCATATACGTCGACGCGATCGGGCATTTGGGAAGGGCCTGCATGTGTTTCGACGGAGACATGCAAGGTGTCACTGGTAAGCGATTCCTGCACTCGACACGACACGCATCTGTACTTTTATTCCAGTGGGCAACCTGAGCGAAACCGCGAGGACAGGCAGTGCGACGACGGGATCTTTAGGGAGATTGTCGACTTACACACCAAAAGCGACCACGCATGGATGAAGAACCTTGTGGATACCATACCCATGTTGGCCGGGATCCACCCTTGGCACTCGAGTCTATCTGGTCCGCGGAGGTGGTGAGAGGACCATCCAGACAGTGCGGTCAGTGCGTGTGTTGGGATGTGCAGAAGCTCGCGTTCTGGCGTTGCAACGCGAAGAGCATCGATCACCCGTTATTTCTCCATTGGTTTGCTGGGTGCCAGCTGGATGAGATCGTTATAAAGCGACCCCCCGTAGCGAACCGAGCTCAGTGACGCTGCCTCCTCAAGTCCGCGTTTAATTCCCTCAGATAACCAAGATCCTCGAAAACAATGCCGCCCGCGTTGTCCCATCAGGAAGAGCATGCTGTAGAGCGCAAGGAGCCAGGTTTTTCCTGGAGGCAAAACGAAGAGCAGGTCCTACCAGAGAATAGGCTAGGTATCGTCAGTTTTGCGTTAGTGTGCACGATGTTCCTTGGAACGCTAGATCAGGTCAGTCAGGCACCCTTGCGATGAGGTCGGAGACTGATGGTGTAAAATACCAGACTATCGTCGCCACTGCGCTCCCCACTATAGTAGCCCATCTTCAGGGGGGCAATAAGTACAGCTGGGTTGGAAGGTATGCCCTTTCATTTCAGCATTTAAGGGTCGTGCACCTTTGGGTTAATTGCATCAGTGCATACTTGCTCGCAGCTGGCGCATTTGGTCCCCTCTACGGAAAACTATCGAATATGTTTGGTGCGATTCTTCACTGGTGATGCGTGTGGCGGACATTTCTTACGCACACACTAGGGCGAAAACCACTACTCTATTCATGTATAGCCGTATTCTTGGTCTGTTTTTCTGTATTGAAGTACGCGTTACCCTTGCTCATTTTCGCCATATCAGATCGGATCAGCGCTTTGTGGGGCTGCACAAAATATGACTTGGTTGATCGGGTGCAGAGCGCTCCAGGGGATCGGAGGTGGTGGTCTCATGCAACTCTCAATGATAACCATCTCGGATATTGTTCCGCTAAAAGAGTACGCATACAATAATTCAAAAGGTCCATTTACTGATGCGGCTGACGATCTCGTAGCCGGGGACGTTATGGTGGCTTACTTGGCGCTACGTATGGGATTGCGAGGTACTAGTCCTCCCCTAACATTCCCGGTCTGGGTCCGCTAACGCTACTCTGAACAGTGTGACTGGACCACTCCTTGGTGGTGTATGGCTATATTTTTTTGAAGCGTCCGCCACAACAGCTAAAGCGACAAAAGGCCCTAGCGCAACATGTGTCGTGGAGATGGTGTTTCTTCATTAACTTGTACGTCTTATTACAATGGCGAGATTCCAATTTTTATCACAGCTCTCCAGGCCTGTCGGTGGTATTGCAGCGGTGCTGCTGTATGTTTTTCTGAACGTTCATCCACCTCCGAAACGCCCGCTTCGTGACCAGATCGCTGAACTGGATTTTATCGGTCTCCTCAGTCTTGTTGCAGGGGTTGTTTGTCTCATCGTGGGATTAAACTTTGGCCAAGGAAGCTGTCAGTCTCTTGTGTTGTTATGCTCGCTGGATTGACCAACCTTGATCTTTTAAGGGTCGGAGCCCCGGACAATCGTCACGCTCGCCGCGGGAGCGATTCTGCTTATTGTTGGCGGGGTCCACGAAGCGTTCACAAAACGTTCGGCTATTCTTCCTCCTCGTTTATTCAAGGTGAATTTCAGTCCTGGGCTTTGCACGCCGCGCTGACAGTCTTGCAAAGACACGCACCACCGGATGTCTTCTGGCAACTGCCTTTCTCCACAACTCCGTTTTTCTCCCCACAGTGTTGTGAGCATAGACGACCAGATCCGAATCTTGGGGGAGCCCCGCTAATGCGAATCTTAGCTATCTTCCCGTGTATTACCAAGGTCTTACTTTCTGCTTTTGTCGTTTGCGAGTGATCAATTGACTCTTGTCCAGTGCTTGGTGCTTCGGCAACTGGTGCAGGAGTCAAGTACCTACTTTCCTCGCGCTCGCATTTCTGGTTACTTACCTGATACATTCAGAACGCTTCCGTACACCCTAGTGTCCTCTTTTTTTTCCATCGTCTCTGGATTCGCTGTTTCAAAGATGGGGAAAAACCTCCCGGCGATTTGGTTCGGGAGTACATTGATAACCGTAGGCACGGGCCTTCTCATCATGCTGGACTACACCTCGAGCACGTGTGTTATTTCCACCTTTGCAGAGTTACTTTATGTGCTCAATCATTTCAAGTGCCGAACAAGAGGTTTTTCCTCTGGTTGCAGCGATCGGTGCAGGCTTTTTATTCCAGGTTCCGATAGTGGCACTTCAGGCAGCGATGCCTCTGAAGGACATGGCTACTGCGACGAGCGGTTTCATGTTTCTTCGGTAAGTAGTCGTTTTCTTTCCATTCAGTTTGCAGCAATGACCGAGGGATCTCAGTGTACTGGGTGGCGCTGTGGGACTTGCCATTGGTGAGGCGATCATCGCCAGCATGCTTCCCCGGAAACTCGCGGCCATCCCGAACATTGCTAGTCTCGGGATTGATGATACTATTACAATGCTGAACGATAACATCCACATGGTCCACTTGATTCCTGTATGTCATTCTGTGCTCATTTCTCGTCGTCGTTCGCTAACAGTACTCAACCGAATTAGGACGTCGCCCTTCGGAATGAGGTGCTACACGCCTGGGCACGGTCGATTGCAACAATATGGATAGTGACCACGACATTGGCTGGCGTTGCTCTAATCTCGACACTGTTCTTGAGGGAGTACTCGCTGGACCGCAAGACGGTGTACAGTGGGCACGTAAGGAAGTCGGGGGAGAGTGTTGAAGAGCACATTGACGGTTGTAGGTGAGGGGTCAGAAGAGTTGGGCGAGAAACCCGTGTGATTTGGTCTTCCTCTGTCTCTCTACGTGTGTTCTCAACATATTTAAAAGGAGGCTTTCCCCAATTAGAAATTGCGTTGTAGTGCCAATTCTCATGGTTCACTTTTAGCTTGGAGATGTGACACTGGATTTCGAACGGCACTGATAAGGTCGCCTGTGAGAGAGGTAGGCTCTCTCAGGATGACTCACGGCGCTAACAGGGATGCACCTCGACGGATTAATGCCTACGTACTACTCAATTGGCAAGCCTGATGAGGATGCTACTGGAAGGAGGGGCTTGTGTTCCTGTTTAGGAAATATATTCACACAAGCAGGGGAGTACGCAAGCCAAGGTTTAGGTTGTTGAGAGAATTTACCAGCGACGTCGACCTTTAAAAGTGACGCTGTCCAAGACGGCTTCGCAAATCTCCGGGTAGCTGCGTTCCCCTTGACGAGCGGGGTGAGTTGGAGATGGCAAAATCGTTTGCGCAGTATGCCTCGCAATTTTTGTTGCAGCAGCAGAATCCAGAGTCAAGTCTGTCCTCCTCACAGCCTCTCTTCTTTTCGTTTACGACCGACGAGGGGTCTCGTGCAGGCAACGACCACAACAGCGAGCTCGACGACTTTGACGACCCCCATCTTCGTGCAAGCCATACGGGTGGGATGTCCAGCAGAGGAGATCATAGGAGCCGAATTCATGACACAGACGAGGATCCATATCTCCGTTTGGATGAGGAAGATATGCCACCAGGGGCCTCTCGCTATGCCTCCCAGTCGATACCACTGATGGCGTCTGACTACGGTCAGGCCGAATCACAAGACTTTCCAAAGGGCTGGCTGGCTCACCAGGCGTCGCCCCCTCGGCGTCTCCGTGCCTCGTCACCGTCCCCTTCAAGGTCCTCCCTCGATTCTCCCCCTGTAGCAGGTCCATCGCACCGACCCATGCAACCTTCCATGCGCCCGCAGTCGCCATTGCCACCCCCCCCTCGCACCCGAGAACCCGTCTCCTTATCTCTCACAGAATCCCTACTACCGAGAGACGGCACCTCTCGCCCGATTGACGTATTCTCGCTACCAGACCCTCGTCATATATCGCGTGCCCGTCGGAAGCTCAACGATTCGCATTGGACTATTCTATGGTGCACCGGTGTCACAATATGTTTCTTCTTCTCCATCTTGCTCATGTTCATTGCTCGTCTGCCCGACAAAATAAAGGGCCCCTTTCCATACCTCACTTTACTGCACACGGTACCGTTACTCACCATCCTGACGTTCGTCAGCGCCGCCGTTGCGTATGCACACATCTTCCTCTTGCGGATATTCGTCAAACCCGTCATGGTCGTCACCTCAGTATTTATACCAGTCACGCTCTTCATTTCTGCAGTATGGGCCTTTGTTGGCAGTTTTATGTGGGACGGTGATAAGGAGCCAACATGGGGCGAGACTGTTGGGTAAGCCATGTCCGACGCCTTATCGTCTACTTGTCATGACTCACTGGAAACATAGACTGCGCTTGTTTTCCATCGTTCCCCTCGTCTTGTCAATACTTACCGCTCGGCGTCTAATCGACCTTCCTCGCAAGATTCATTCCACATCGTCCATCCTTGACCTCACGTCGCAACTCTTAATGTCCAATCCTTTTCTCCTGGCACTTTCTCCCGCCATTCTTCTCATAATACTAATCGCCTCCATCCCTTTCATTACACTCATTTTCCGTCTCTTGTTAATGGGCTACTTTGTGAAAGGCCAGCCTGAATGGCATATCGAGGAATGGGCGGATTGGGCGATCGTTGGCGCCATTGGGGTGTGGCTCTGGAGCTGGGGTGTTGCGCGAGGTATTCTACGCACTACTTGTGCGGGAGTGATTGGTGCATGGTATTATGCCGAGTGAGTGTTTCCCTTGCCAAGCTTCTCTCGACCCCTCATTTACCTCATTCTTAGCCCAAGTCAACCTCCACCACTTCCGATGGACACGCACGTTATTCACGCTGCCATTCTTCGCTCCACTTATCCATCTCTGGGGTCGATCGTCCTCAGTGCACTCATAATGGCTGGCATACGTATGCTCACACTGTTGACCATCGCACTGCGGCTCCTGCCTTCGTACTTCCCTCTTGTTCTCCGACCCTGGCTTCAACCACTCGCGATTGGTGCTAGTATGGCAGTAAGCTATTTGGAAAGCGTGACCACCTCATTTAGCAAGTATGCTCTGGTGTATAGTGGCCTTACCGGTGATCCCTTCCTACCGAGTGCCAGACGGGCACGTGCTCTCACCGCAGCTGTAGAGTCTGCAGGAGCAGGGCGCTTCAGACGAAAGTTTAAGACTGAGCGTACGCTAATTTCACTTGTCTGGTGTTGTGACCACAAGAACTAATTTCTTTTCCAGCGCAACTGACGATGCTCACGTATACACCGCTGACGCTCACATTTCCGTTCGCTCTGATGACCTATCTGTTTGTCGCTCATACCTTGCATGCGCCGGACTCTGCCCTGGGGGCTGCTGTGTTGGCTGGTGGCGTGACGGCGCTCGTGGGCTTATTCTGTGTTGGTCTTGTGGAGGACACGTAAGCCTTGCCTGCTGTCCTTTGGCGTGTTGATGACCATGCTCCAGTGCGGATGTCCTGTACCTGTGTTACTGCATTGACAAGGATGAGGGGAAGAAGCGGAGGGAAGAAGTCTTTACAGCGGTGAGATACATCTCGTTCGATGACGCATCGATCATTCTGATTCTTTTGCTGTAGTTTGAGTACGATCTGCAACCCAAGCCCGAGAGCAGTGCAACGCCAAACCGCCCTCAGCCAGCCACACAAACCTTGCCACAATACAACGCTCCGGCCAAGACTCGGCCGTTGGCTATGTCCCCTCCTCTTCCTCCAGCCACGCTTCTTCCAATGTCCCCACCACACAACGCTTCTCCACGGACACGTGCCGTTCAGCCTGTTGTTCCCCCAGAGCCAATACAGCCACTTCCACCGGCGACACCGGACACAGACATTGATCCGTTTGAACATGAACCGTATGTAGCCGGGGAACATCACCAATCGGAATTGCACCCAGCCACGCCCTATAGTCTCTCCCCTGATATGGAGTCCTCGGCACACGCTGATCACGAAGAGGATGAGCAAGATGCAAACGAAGAGTCGCAATTGTTCCCTGGGTCTGGGTTGTTCTGAGCATGGCGGAACCGTCGGAGGATAGCTGGACAAGGTCTAGATCGTATTGGGTGACCGTGCCGGACTGCATAACATAGTTCAGCTGGCCTTTTTCTTGTTTTGTATCTAGTGTACATGCAAACATGCAGACGTTCAACACCCTTGGGTGTGACGCTTGTCACGTGTAACAAGTCCACCCAGTGCGATGCGTCCAATTTTGTGTGCACCGACATGTCATTACTTGCCTCTGCTCGAACGACGTTCCGCACATCGGTTTCTTTATGCCGACACGCGTCGAGCAGCAAGCCCAGCTCGGGCCAACCGCCAAAACCCACGTCGTTCGAACCCGCTAAAAGTACGTCCCAACACCGTCCTTGATACCCCACTCCACACTCAGAAACACCCCCGTACACACAACAGCCGTGTCGAGCTGTCCAGCGGGCACCGTCCTGACCGGACTCAACTACCTCAAAGGCGAACAGCCCATTCTCGCCAGACCAGACGAAGAGTACCCCGCGTGGCTCTGGGATCTGACGAAACCCAAGGTGCTGGCGGACGATGGGCCGGGTGGGAAGGCGGAGAAGCGGCGGTTGAGACTGGCGCATCGTCAAACGCTCAAGGACAAGAATTTGTTCAAGGCCAAGTGAGCGTGGTCGGGTGCGGCGGGTCGTGTCGTGTCGTGTCGTATCGTACCGTTCGTTTGTTTTTTTGTGAGTGTTTGACGCGAGGTGGTATGACGCATG
>JBBPSA010000125.1:0-15406 GCA_038093355.1 Boletus calvinii | reverse complement strand
TCTACACGCAGGACCACAGTGGTGGGGTGCGAGAGTTATCTAGGTTTGGTTGAGTGCTTGACTGAAGTTGAACGTGGCGAAGTCGAGGTAGTTGTAATCAAAGTGCGAGTAAGGATATTGGGCCCCCTAGTCTAGCAACATAACATCATAGGAATAATTGAACAGGTAACGTTGAAATCATGAAGCTTAGGGAGTCGTATTTGTGCACAGGAGACTCATCAACAGAAGGAAGGAAACCCACCATGATCTTGAAACGAGCAGTTCACACGCTGCCTTTATCGAATCCACCACAGTACTGCATCCAAAACATCGCAATCCCACCTCTGTTTGTGTCAATGTGCTACATGTGTTATCGGATGTATCGGTCGTATTCACCGACAAAACGGGCCAGACTCTTATTTTGTAACGGGATCCGGGACGGCCTCCGTTCTAGCATCCCGTCCTGCTTTCGATGAGATCCCAGGGCCCTGCTCTACCCATCCATGGCGACCTTTGGCAAGACCAACTTCAACACCTCCGTATATGCGGCGTCTCGCCCCACCTATCCCCCAGCGTTGTATGACTTTATATTCGACTTGCATAGACAGTCTCCGGATGCCAGGTTTGAGAGGGCTGTCGACCTGGGTTGTGGGACAGGTGAGAAAGGAAACCGATGCTTGCCGATGGGCGGTTTTTCGTAAACACTATCATGGTTAGGTCAGGCCACCATCGCTTTGACACCGTTCAAATACGTCACCGGGGTCGATCCGAGCGAGAACATGATCCACTCTGCGCGCAAGATACTCGAAAACGCGCGGGACGACATCGAGGCGGTCCGACCTGCCAGTGGTCCGGTCATCGACTTTGTACAAGGCTCGGCCGAAACATTGGGTTTCTTGCCGGACGACAGCACGGATTTGGTGATTGCTGGTACGTTTGGATTCCAATGCTTTTTCTCCCTATGTTCCCCCGCCTAACGATCGTACTTTTGCATTGTGATCTCGCAGCTCAAGCTGGCCACTGGTTCGATTGGGGAAAGATGTGGCCCGAACTCGCGCGGGTCATGCGCAAGGGTGCAACGGCCTCTTTCTGGGTCAGCCTCCATCCCCCAATGATGTTCCTACTGACCCCCGACCTTCTGTGCCCTCGACAGATCTACTCCGAATTCCGCCTACCTCAATACCCCATGCTGACCCCACTCATTGTGGCCTATGACCAGGGCACAGATCCCGACACTTCCCTAGGTCCGTATTGGCAACAACCTGGACGCAAAGTGCTCATTGAGCACCTCGTCCGTATCCCGGAGGGCAGGGACGTCGTCCCTGGGGCGTTTGAGCCGCTCGATAGAGTGTATTTCACGGGTGATTCTATTCATTTAATCTCTGTTTCGCTTCTTGTTTTTATTTTCTGTACTCCGCTCGGGACTAGCGCAAACTAACGTGTCGCGCCGTTCCCTGGCATAGGCACATACTACCCCGACCTCCCATCCCCACGCCCGATCGTCTTGCGAAAGACCATGTCCTGGAATGCCCTCCTAGGCTATTTGCGTACCTGGAGCGCCCTGCACACGTTCAAGGAACGACATCCAGGCGATGCGGCGCATCCGGACGGGCCGCTTGAAGTGCGGTTTTGGAAGACGTTGCGGGAGGGGGCTGGACTCGCAGAGGGTGAGGCCGTGTCGGAGGACAAGGAGGTGGTGGTGGAGTGGCCAGTGGCGATGGTGGTAGCGCGCAAGGCCATTTGATGGACGATCACAAGGACTCTACTAGCTAGTCTCACCAACGAACTCTCTGATCATGTCTGTAGTAGCCGAATTATTCGTCCTTCTCCACGGCCTGCTCCTCACCAACATCTAACTCAACAACTTGTGATGTACATTCATTATTACAGACGGGGCAACGTACTCTATTTTGCTACGGCAGTTTGCTGTTGCGAGCTGCTTCACTCGCGTACGTAACTACGTGTACTCACACGCTACCTTTATCACATCCACCATCGTAGCATGAGGCCTCGAGCTCGCCTCTCCCACTACCCAATCCATCGGTGTAGTATCACCTATCGTGGCAGGACATCGGGGGATATTAAGCGGCATAATGTCTGCTTCGACATCGGTGGTGTCCGGATGGTAAAAGCAAAATCGCGTTCCCATCGCACCGACAGCGTGCAGACTCGAAATAGGGCGGTGATCTACGCTCCAAAAGCGCATTATAAGACATGCACCTCAACCCCGCGAAAAGGTTGGCCAAATCATCCAATCGCTGTCTGATCTGCTCATCGGCTTCTTGGCGCGACGAGATGAAATAGAGGTCGGCATGTTTCCTACTTTCATCTTACCGGCACTTTTGCATCATGACTGCGTCCAGAATCGTCGACTTCCCCGCGCTCATTCAAGGCCACAACGCCATTCGAGAAGGCTGCTCAAATAGTGTGGACACCAAACTTGAAGTGGCAAGGTTGATCACATAGTCACGCGACAAAAACGATCAACTCACGTCGAGATCGTCCCCGCCCAGAAAGGTGGGCTTTCTCGAACGATGAGATAGTCATATTAATAGTACGGATTCTGAATGAACGACTGTAGTGTGGATTTACCTACACAAATTCATTACTCGTCGGCCATTTTGCACCCGGTGACGGCATTACAGTTGGTCTACACCGCTTCCAGTCCCACCGTAGACCGCGTTGGCAAGGCAAACACCATATCTGACATTTTTTCTTGTTTTTCTTCTGGTGTGACCTGTATCTCCGAACCCTCCGGGCCCTCAGTCGTGTCCGATGTGGCTTGATCGTCAGCAAACGAGATCTGGCTCGTTAACTTTGTAGACGTCGTATTATCCCAACCCAGCCCTCTCGAGACACGGTAGACGATCAGGATAGGACTGATTACCTGCAAGACTGGGTCAGACCTACGTGCGTCTAGGAGGAGATAGTAAACGCACCTGAACGTTACAAAGTGTGATGACCATGAAGTATTGTCCGGGATTGTCCAATACGTATACGATGATGAACACGAGCGACCACAACGCATACAGGACTGCCGACTCGATGAGCATCGCTGCAATGCTCGTGTAAGGAGACGCCTGGGTTGCCACGTGCCCTGAAAACGATATCAGTTCGTAGACTCGGGGTAGAACTACGGTGACAAGATACCGAGAGTTTTTTTCATCCACCGCTTGAACAGAAGCAGTCGGATCGAGATGGTCGCTGTCACAAAGACACTCAAAGCCATAGAAAGGGCAAAGGCCGGAATGGTGGCTTTCATCGCAAGTTTCGAATACAGTGATTGATTCGCACTGGTTAATGCCAGTGTGAAACAGCAAGTACCTTGAAACCGGAAGAATCAAGCACTGCAGATGCAGATACCTCAGGAGACTGACCAATCACGCCAATATAAAGGAGAGACGCGAAGGAGACGACCAAGCCGCGGGTGAAAGGATGGACTCCGTGGTAAAAAACAGCAAGTCGCCATAACTACTCGAGTCTGGTCAGATCTGAATGTTAGGCCATAGTCTCAGACTCACCACGAGACCATCTGCGAACCACATTGTCAGACTGTAGGTCCATTCCGCAAGCGATGGAATAGGCTGGTTCCATTCGGCAGCCAAGTAAACGGCCGGACCTCCTTGGTAGTTCATTTCCCAGGAAAAGGCATAGATATCGCAGTATGCGTTTGCGAACGTAGAAATGCTTGACAAGATCCACATGATGGTGATCCAGCCAGTGAGCACGATGGTCTTCCTCGGAGTATCTCCAGATGAACGGAATTTACGCATCAGGCTGTACATGCAAACCACATACAGGGAAGTCATAATCCCCCACGAAATACCCCCAATGAATGTGGTTGAGGCGAGATTGAAGCTAGCAGCGTACAGAAAACTGTACGAGGTAACTTCGGAAGACGACATTGGAGCGCGCAGAGGGCCACTGAATGGTTCGGGTGAAGGGTTTGATGCTACTGCCTGCTGATGAGACCTCTTTTTCTGTCCATCTACAAAAATAACCGGGCATCAAGGCTGATTTTTCGCCTTACCCATGGACTAGAATTTCGTAGTAGGACTTGCGAAAACGACCATTCATGTCACAGCTCTCGGGCGGCGTGTGGTGGAATCGTCAGGTGATAGGCTGATAGCTTGTCACGTCGTATAATATCCCCGCTGATGGAGCTTAAAGCTCGGCTATTTTTGTAGACTGCAACCATCATGAGATCAATAACATGCTTCCAAGATAGTGTTTTTCACCATGTGGAACGGAGGAGCGGAAGTTGAGTGGGAAGTCAACCTTGTCAGCAGCAAGGGAACGTGTTGGATCCGCGGACTAGGAGCTGCGAATACACTGTAGTCAAGCTTCCGATATGTATACGTGACTGTGGACGTACCATTATGGTGTGGAAACAAAACACTTGCTAGCATGGCGCAACAAAAACTCATGGTGGACGCTTAGGCGCGTGTTAGCATTGTGTAATATTGATACAACACTCGACAAGGCCCATCGTCAGTAACTTATGCTTGCAAGTTATCCGGCACGGCTTTCACAGCCATGGACTACCGCGCCCGATCAGTGCATCGGATATCATTGCACAAGACACCCCAAGCGATAACGGTACTAATAAACCTGCCAGCGCCTGCGCAGCATTCATCAACTCGCCTAATCTTCGATCTTAGACCCCACAGGATTCAGCCTCGGGCCCGCTTCTGTTCTACCATAAGCTCGCTGAATTATCATGACTACAGCGCCGGAGGGGGTTCTTGGTTCAGTTGGGTGTACTTGTATTTCTCGAGTTCTAAACCCTACCTACATAACGCTATCTAACGCACTTTGGGGCCTTCCTGACCTACGCAGCCGACACGGCGCCAGAAAATTTGCTAGCTTGTTCACCTTCAAGTCGTTGAACATGTAACCTCCGGGTGCTACCCAACCTCATGCTCGGAAAGATGTCAGATTGACGAGTGTTGTCTCAACGTGATTCCTGTTCGGGTGCAAGAGTGAGTGGCTGGATTCTTGAAAATCTCAAGAACAGATCACCTGGATATCCACTGTCTTGCCACCATTCAACATGGCATTCAGGACTCTGACATGCAAGTTTGAATGTCAGTACGTCTTCCATTTTGCACGTGAAATTATGGCTGAAAGTCGCTGGAAGATTTCGAATGGAGAATTCGGCTATGTCGCGCAGTGTACGAGGTTGATTCCGGTATGAAATGGTCTCTCCATCGAGCGAAAATGGCATATCGAGTTGCGAGAGATGGATCGTTATCGGCAAGTCAGAGACCACGAAACTGGCTTCTCCAGTGGCCCCCTCTGTGCCATCACGAGCTACGTGGTGGGCCGGAAGCGACAACATCAGTTCGCAGGCTTCCATCCCATAATCAACCGCGCGGAATTGCAGGATGGTTGACACCTGAGAGTGTGGTAAATGTTTGGTTCAGTACGAAAACGCGCACTGACCGTTGGAGTCGCCATAACTCGATGGTGTGCGGGGAAAACGGTACCGATAGAAGCCATGTAGCTTCGCTGGTCAACGTCGAAGAAAGATTTATCTGGGCTTGATTCATCGATTCGGGTGCTGAGGAATGGCTTGTTGGTGAATGGCTTGACATCACTGGAGAGATGTGAGTGAATTCGATCCAGTCCGATGAACTGGGTCGGATGGCGGAGCTTCGAGATCTCTTGTCTTGTCAAGCGAGGGGACTTCAGAAGAAATGCTACTGATTGCGGAAGCGTTCTGGGTGGAGGGGATATGTATATGCTTGCGAGGTTGGCGATCGTACAGACGATACAGGCTATCAGTGCCCACGAATACCAACGGCTTTTGGATGACTGTTCTGGTGAGCGTTTCGCCTGAATGTCTTCGCTTGAGCTGACAGTCTCCGGGTCATTGCGTGGCAGGAGTTGATACATCTGTGGGCTACGACACAGTGCCCTTCTTGTCTCCTTTCTAATATTGATCGGTAGCTGAAGCGCTTGTGCAACTTGTAAGTTCGAACAGGATCCGTGTCAGCTCGGCTCCCCTAATCCTAATCATACAGCCGCACTTTCCCATCATACAGCCGCACCTTCCCATCTCAGCGTGTCTTATCGACACACCACTACGTACTTTGGGAATTGAGATCTTGCCGTAATACCAAAGAAGTTTTTTTTCCCACCAAGCGGCGGCGTACACGCTGCTTTCCGATCCATCCCCAGATTCCCCCACCGCCATGGTCATGAAACTCCACATGGACCTAGAATAGTCTAATCCGACATCGGTTGTCGACCTAAGCTGTTCACTGACAGCATGTCCTTTAATAGGTACCGTGGTCATTGTGGCACTGGCGCTTGTGAGCACCGTGCTGACCCTCTTTCATGCAGACTGCTTGGCGAACGCGATTGACGACTTCGGGGTCCCTTCTGTGTTCCATCGCAATCATTGCTTTCGGAGTCATATTTTTCTCGTTCAGGCTGCTGCACGATGTCACTGCAAAAGGCATTCCAAACCTGCGTAAGCATTGTGAGACTTGAAACACCTTTTGCATGTTCTGATCACATCACCCGGCAGATTCACTCACATTTGATATCCCGCCCAGTGACCCGATTGCAATGATCATCCATAACTCCCATCGATATGACCTCACTCCTAGCGGGGTCGAAGATTATGCAGCTCTCCTTCCACCTGGTGGACACTTGGTCCACTTAGGCTCTCCGCCCAGAGTCTACACGCCGACACTCTTCCACCAGATGAAGTGCCTGGGGATTATCCATACCGGCCTTGTTGATGTCCCTTCCGATTCTGCTGCGACACCAACACCGCTAGTGAGCCACTGCTTGAACTATTTGCGCCAGACGATCCTGTGCCGTCCAAACCTCCGTCTGGAGTCGGTCACAAACGCGAACGCGTCATCAGAGAAAGAATATGAGACTGTTTGTAGGAACTGGGAAGCTGTGTATACAGCTGTGGAGCAGAACCAGATGGCTTTTTCGGCTATCTATGACTAGGGATGTTGCACCTTCGTGAGGCCAAACCATTTGTAAGATACCAGGGAAATGCTCGCGTATATAGATGTCATTCCTGACATACTCTGAACGTACAACAGGCCGTAGCGGATACTCCATGATATGTGTATGCATAGAGCAATGTATAATACCAGACGAATGATTTGCTGCCGAATCCGAGCGCGGTAGCAACTTGAAACGCACGTGAAACATGTGCCGAAAAGTGTCCAGCATGGTGCCGGCGCACAGAATGCACTACAAACGAATCAAAATTAAGGAACAGTCAGCCCTTTTCCTCGTTGGCATCAACATCGCCGCGATGGCGATACAGCAGGTTATGTGACGCTGCCTGCCAGTGGATCCGTTGTGTGATTAAGTTTGATCGGTAGCAGTTCGTCGGCAATGGAGATTGTCCTAGTGGACTGCCAGTGGGTCTCTGAGACAGTGAGCAGTGACACACCACAGATCCCCTTGCAATCTGCTTCTGAAATGCAGAACGGCTGTTACCACGGCTTCTGCACAAATCGGCAGCCGATCCAGCGGGAACTCCATCAATTCAATTGTGGGACGAGTGGGAGATGGTTCAGCAATCCTCCCATCGTTCTCTACGGCCGTTTTACCACTTCACAGGTGTGGTAGGAAGCACAGCAGCTGTCTCACCATGAGTCCTCAATACCATGAATGTTGATTGGCCTCGGGGTATGCGGATCTCATTTAATGGCGAGATGCCAGCGAATTGGTGAATTGATGGTAAAAATGAAAAGTAAACATTACGAACCTACTTAGATCCGAGGGTGATCATTTGACTGTCACGAACCATTAACTCAAGCATCCACCCCTGCAATGTACTTGGGCCGAAAGGGTTAGTTTACTCAGCCTCCTCGTAGCTTTCTAAATCAACGGGACGTTACATACCAGGGCTGTACATGCGAATTAAATACGGAGCGGTTATGATAACAGCACAGATTCTACGATGGTACCATATCAGAGACAACTCAGATCGGCAATGAATGGACTCTTTGATTTCACATCATTTAAAATACCAGAGCAACTCCATTTGAGGTGGTCAGGGTCTAGTTCCACGCTGGGCGAGCTTATAGTTTTCCTTGGGGTGCATGAATCTCCGATGCCGGAAGTCAAACCAGTGCCATGTATTGTATTCAGTCAGCATGTGGTGTACAGATCCCACAAGGTTCACCCCAATTCAGTGCAAGTTTGGACGCGCTAGAGAGCTATAAATATGTGAATCAAATTACCAGTGGTGTATGGTCGGCTGCTTTGTGGCTCAGCACTGAGCGCTGAGCCAATAATAGGTCAAGTTGACCGTTGAACGAATTGCGCTGCGTGTGGGCAGAAAAGACAGTTACGCACGCGATTTCCGCACAGGACTGATAGGACACGGTGTGTCCAGGGTATAAATCTCAGGATTGCATGAGGTCGAGACCGTCCAACCATCGAGCATCATCGCCTCTCTCAGGATCTGAGCACAACCACATCCTTGACATTATTTGTGATATCCTCTTGCAAACATGCAGCTCACATTGCTCTCTCGTGTCATGGCGATGGTTTTGATGATTGCCTCGCTCGCAGTTGCCACCCCCGTTCCAAACGACTCCAGCACTGAAGCACTTGAATGTAAGCAATGCGTCAAGATGTTATCTATTGAACTTACCTGTGGCCCCTCTAGCAAGCGACGGTCTTGATGCCACAAACACTGATTTCTTCTTGAGACTGTAGAGATTATGAATAGGTAAGGCAGTCGGGTGGAAACAGCCTCCTTTACTTACATCGCAGGCTGACCCCCAAATGCAATAGAGGAACGATCAGGAATGTGGGGGGTTGGCGTGGTGTCGCAGTGTCGGCAGAACAGTCGTTGCTGCGGGGCTGTTTTGATAGTGTTGTATTGCTATGTCTACCTAGACTTTGGGTGACCAAGTTGTGACCAATACTTGTAATACTGTACCTGGAACGGGATGGCATGAACTTTCCAAATATTGATGTTATGCTCTGAAGGCGTGAATACCTAGGTTCGCAGAGATCTGTTCGGAAATTTGACGACTCCCTGTGGGGAACAAGTCTCGGCCCATTGATAGCCCGACGACGGCCCGACGCAAGTTCTTCATGATCACAGTGAGCGTGGGATGGCAAGACGTGATCAGTCCAAGCGACACACATCATTAACACCATGTGCCGGCCCGGGAGTTCAACGTTCAACGACCGTGACGGGATTACTTTGCCAATGTCCCCAAGTACCCTTTTCTACAATTCGTGTGAATATTCCTCACGGTTCGTTTTGCGCTCTTTCCACTCCCGAAAACTCTTCCCCATGACGTCGTACACTTTTTCCCAATCCCAACACACTGCCGTGCCGCCAATTTTGTCGACCTCAAAGTCCCTCAGCATGAAGTCTCCCTCCTCCAGCGTATCCGCTGCATCGCACAAGAAGGTCTGACGCAGATAACTCAGGCAATGCTGCTCGTGTTCCACCGAAACGATGTTCGAGCGTGGGTGGTGGAATGCACGTGCAAGCTCTCGAACGCAGTGCAATTGGTGCACAAACGTTGCGGCGAAAAGTCGATCGTCCTTGCCAAGGTGTTTGCGCCCAAGACCAGGTGGGTTGGCAAACAGCGTTCCCCAAGTCTTGTCGACTGCATCATCGCCGCCATCCCCGAGGTCAAACCGGACGGATTCATGCAAGGTCATGGCGACGGGATCGAGGTCTCCGACGTCAAGCATGATGGGATAGTCTTGTCCGAAGTAACCTGGAACCGGTCAATCGCGGGTGCCAGTGTGCTGCCCGACCCCCACTCACTTGGATCATTCGTCGATATTCTCGTAGTGAGTATGTATCCGGCTCGCCAGAGAAACAAGTAGCCGTTTATCAGCACAAGAGCGCCTAGCATAACATTACTCAATGTTAGCATGCTTCTGGACGACGTGTGTATTGATTGGGAACACTGCAGCAGGGTGGGGATTTCGGCGCATCGAGTAGGAATCGGTGTTTACAGTTTTATAATATCCCGCCTTGTCAATCTGTATAAGGAAACCGGAAGCTATAGTTAGGTAATTTTAGATAAGGAGGAGCAGTGCACGCTAGCTGGGATCTAGCTCAGGTGTACTGAGCCCGAACAAAGAAGTGGAGAGTGTTGAAAACGATACCATATGGCTTCGACATTGAACAAAGATTCATCCGGGTTTGACTCCGAGTCATGAATTCGGGCACTGAGGAATGGCTTGTTGGCATGAATTCAATCCACAGGTCGATAGACCAAGTTGGATGGCGGACCTTCGAGATCTCTTGTCTGTCGAGGGAGGCGACTCGAGAAGAAAATAACTGTTACCGATTGCGGCGGCGATCTAGGTGGAGGGGATATATATATGCTCGGGAGGGTAGGAGATCGTGCAGACAACACACTGGGCATCGATACCTATGAAGAGAATCGAAGTTTTGGACGATGCCTCCAGCGAGACTTGCACTTGAATGCCCTACTTGAGCTGCCCTCTGGCTCACCGTGTAACAGGAGTTAACTTGATACCGTGACTCCGTAGGCTACGATACAATCTATACCCTTCTTGGCTCCTTCCTGCACGTCGTCAACTGCACAGCATGTTCGATCACACACTCGGCTAATCTCACTAGGTAATACAGGTCGGATACAACCCTCCGTTCCACCTCCGCTGATGCGGCGGCCATGAGGTCCCTAACCGAAATTGCTCAGTGGGCGGTGTGGCATTAATGTCTCTGCAGTAGTCGCACTGGCGCTTGGAAACATTTTACTCACCAGTAGCTTTCGCTGGACAACCTTAAGGGGCGTAAAAACCTGATTTGTCACATCAGTGTCACATGCATGCATCATGTAACTTACGGATCAAAGAGTTACCTCAATTCGGAGCTTGAGCGCTGAGGGACGGGACTATCAATATATCATTAATATACCAGTAGCTGTACACCGCTGTCGTGGCTGGCCTCGTGGCTGAGGCATTGCCAGTGAGCCAAGAGAGAACGAGGTGAATTGCTTCTCGCACAGGACTGATAGGACACAACGCGCCCAGAGTACATATAAACACAGGATCGCTTGAACGGGCATCAGTCTACTCTCAGCCCCTAAAGTCAGACACGTTTCTGACATTACCTGTGGACACCCTGCTGCAAATATGCAACTCAACCTGCTATCTCGCGTTATTGCGATAGCTTTAGTAATCACCTCGCAGCTCGTGGTTGCCACTCCTGTGCCAAATGAACTCAAAACCGTGCAAACCATCGAGCTTGAATGTAAGCAATGCACAAGGATATTATTCATCAGACTTATCCCCTTCCTTGTAGCAAGCAATGGTCTTGAGTCGCCCGACCTTGAGCCCTTCTTTTGAGAGTGTAAAAACATACATAGGCAAGATAAATTGTCGAGTGGGAACGGCTTGCTTTACTGAGCACAGATTGCCTAGAATCCAACAATTGGGAGCATCATAGGAGGATCAAGGGTATCACTGGGACCTTAGTAGTCATGGTTAATGCAAAGTTAAGGCTGTTTATGTAATCACCGTAATTTACGTCTAGCTGCCAGTGGATTTCGAATGTCCCGGGCGGCCAGGAGCAATGCGAGAACGTGAACGTTGCATGCATTTGCTTGATGAGCCGTTGCTCCATAGTGGCTAGCAAGGAGCTGTCCACTCATGCCTAACGACCCCATGGGGAAAGGACACTAGCTAGTCTCGATTGGTGCAACGTTCAACGTGGCTTTCACACTCCACACTCGGCGTCTTGATCAAGCTTTTTTCTTTTTCCACTCCCGCTGTGTGACAGGTTTGAATATCTTTTCCTAATCCCAGCATACAGCCACAGGCAGCCGCGCTGGACGGGACTGTCAATCTTGGGGTCCCTCATCATGAACTCTTCCCCTCTCGGCGTCCCCCCCCTTCTGTAGTGGAGTCTGACTTCTATCGACTTCACCATTTTCTTCAGACATCAAAAACATTGAATGGGATTCGAAAACGAGCCTTTTTACTTGTTTTGACATGTCCCGGACACGTATACAAGGGCGGTCAGACTTGCGAATCTACCTTGATCGCGCAATTGTCCCACTCGACCTCGACCTCTCTACCTCACGAGATCCATCGAAACGTAGAAGCCTGTAGAAGCCTGGAAGTTCCAATTGTTTGTCAGGTGTTCTAGTCGGAGGTAGGCCGCAGAGCTTTGTCGCAAAGTAGTACACTGGTTCTCCCAGTGTGCTTGTTGCTCGCCCTCCTTTCCTTCGATGGTAGCAAACCGCTGATCAGCATCACTTCAGGGACTGGGTCAGTGTACTCCCAGGCGAAAGACGAGTCGCTTGGCGTTTGAACCACTGGAACCCAAGAACCCACAGGCTGGTGAGTCACCATGCGCTTTATGCATTTCTCTTCTAACAGTATCTCAAGCCGCATACAGACTTTCGCGCAATTTGGTTGATCGAGAAGTCCCCTCTTTGTGTTACAGAAGAAAGGATACGATGGGGTCGACCCGAGGAATCAACCCGAGTCCGCTCCATCGCGGAACGACATTACTGGCGCGTTCGAGCCGCTCGGCAGAGTGCATTTCACCCATACACTCAGATTCAGATTCGGATTCTCTTCTGACGCTGACATCCATGTTCCACTCGGGACGCGCGTGAACTGATGTATTGGGGTGTTCACACTCTCTTTGAGCGGGTGTTAGCCTTCGTTTCCGTCGTTCGTGCTGCGAAAGACGAGCAGCTCGTTCTACTATTTTAGAGACGGTACTACCCAAGCAGGCGGACTACCGGACAAAGTGGGAGTGGTATTGGCCGGTTGCCGTGGTGTTGGCTCGCAAGCCCATCTGACCGCGTTCTTATTCCCATGAATGGAGTCGATCGTTATGCATATATAGGTATGAGTATGTCTTGCATGCTCGGATCGATTTATCCCCTTCCTTTTATCCTAGAATTAGTCGGAGGTCATTAGAATGATCCTTTTTTTTTGACTTTCCATGCCGGTTCCAAATTGCGAGCTGACGGCCTGGCGAAGATGGCTGACAAGCAAGAAGGAACCGAGTGTCAGCCACTCTGGCACTTTTAAGACAGTCCGTGGCCTCACTCCTTTGAGCTTCTCTCACTCATTTCAAACGCCTCCGTCGTTTCCACATCACTCAGGAATGTCGACCGACAACACCACCAGCATGTCTGCTACCCCACGGCGCACCACGCCCATGCAAGCGTTATCAGGTTTCTTCAGAACACCGACACGTCTTCGCACGCCCACGACGGTCAGCCGCCGCAACAAGCGCACCCGCGCTCGAACGCCGTCGTTGTCGTCCTCTACCCCATCAACGCCCAGCACCCCGTCGCTTCCCGCCGTCGTTCTTCAAACATACTCGCTCTCCACCGACAGCATCGTCCTCACCGCATTGCCTTCTGTGCCTTTTTGCTGCCACGACGATCTCTTGACCATGCCTCGTGTACAGCTCGAGGCAGTTGTGCGTGCGCTCAACGCGCGGCTGCCCCGCCGGATGCGGATCTGCCCGGAGGTCGATTTTTGGCAGAACGATAACCAGGACCGTACTGGGGAATGCGATGACGACGACGACGACGACGACGACGGATTGTCGAGAATGAGCGAGGCGGAGATGAAGAGACGCGTCGAGGAATTGGTCGGGATCCGGCCTGTCGTGGGCAAGAACCGTGTCTCCAGGTCAGGCTTGGGCTTGGGCACACGCACTGGAGTTCCGCCTGCACCCAAGGCAGTGCGGACGAGAAACATGGCGTGGCGGCCGGATGAGAAGACCCCTTGGGAGATGGAAGTGGACGAGGACCAATCCGATGACTTGAGTATCAACCTCGAGGACGCTCTCATGGGATCGAGTCCTCTCGCGGGTAGAACGATGCCCGGCCAGCATGTGCGTGGACGAAACAGCACCTTACCCCGTCTCGCTATCTTGCAAGAGGAGAATGAAGGAGGAGAATCGAATGAGGACGATACGGAGGACAATGAAATACGTCCATCCAAGAGACAGCGAGTATCGTTGGGCAGCGTCACTCTGGATTCTGAGTTAGGGTCTCAGGTCGTCCAGGAGGTCAGAGAATCCAGGCTGATAGAGCACCTGGATTTGTCGGCTTCCTCTTTGCTTCCCAGAGATGACAACGCGTCTTCGGAGAACTTAACCGAACGCAAGGAAACCGTAGTCGCGACCACAATAAGCCCAGACTGCGCTGCAAAGACGGCCAAGGAAGGAGTGCGAGCTCCGCTGCAGCGTAGGAGGAGCGCTCGCATCAAAGAAATCGCTCTCAAACGCATGTCTGCCGTTGATCCGGGAAAGAAGTCGGACACGGGTGACGTGAAATCGTCCTTTATGCGCTCCAAGACCATCTCTTCCCGACGCTCGTCAAGCAATACTTCAACCTCGCTAGAAGGATCCGATGCTGGGAGGGACCCAGGCACACCAAGAGAATTCACGATTCGTCTACCGTTTACATCCACGCCGCCCCAGCCAAGGCCAGATTCGTCGGCTTGGTCTGCACCACGCATCCTTCGTTCCCATTCTCAGCGACTGCTGGACTCAAGCCAGTCAATAAAGACGAAAGCGTCGCTGGGACGATCGCAATCGGAGAGGCATCCTCGTGCCCCAGACTTGGCCTTCGTGACAATAAACCGACCACGATACCGCTTCACGCAGCGTAAGTCGAAAGGAACCAAAGTCACGCAAGAGGATGGAGCATTATTCCATCCGTCAATGTCGACCTCACCGGAGCACGATACATGCCAGCCACAACAGGGCATCTGGAAACACTCGAATGGGAAGCACGAATGCGAGAAAAAGAGCGATGACCCAACGGTCGCTACGAGGGCTTCCGCGATGGGCAACCTTCACGCTTTTCCGTCGGCGATTTGCACCTTTCTCACACCACGTTCCAGGGCGCCTTCTACGAGTACCGTCGCATCTACACGGGTGAATTGCGGCGACTCGCCGGCGCAAACCATGGTTCAAGAAGGGGTTGTACCGACGACGATCATGGACTCTGTGGTGAGCGATAGCGCCACGGAACGAGTTTGGGAAGCTCTGGGAAGAATGGCCGTGGATTCTGTGTGAGGGATGGATGATAAGCGCGCAAACTTGCCGCACCCGATATTTCTTTATGGTTTGACAGCATCTATGGGCCGTCCGTACGGGTATGTGCCAGTTCAGCCTTTTCCTTCGAAAGCGATTTGTATACACTATTTCATTCCCTGGCAATCTACATTCGGTATCAGGGGTGCCTTGCTAGTAAGACGATCGTCGTGTCAAGAATCAGCTACATCAGAAGTGCATTTGGACCAACAAAACATCACAGCGAAGAAGTGTTCTGGAATCTGTATGGTAAACCGACTCGATTGGCGATGAAATGAGCAGGCGCGATGCGGAAAGATTGTCCTAGGCATACATTCAGCGAGCAAACCGAGGTCACTGTCAAGACGTAGTCAGTAGGTGGGT
>JBBPSA010000124.1:0-15433 GCA_038093355.1 Boletus calvinii | reverse complement strand
CCCACCCCCGCCGCCTCCTTTTCGCCCTTCATGCTGGCCCCGCCCTCCTCCTCCTAGCTTCTGGGGTCGTGACTCTAGACACACAGAGCCTGCCGTAAACAGTCGCGATGCGAGGGCCGCAGCAGCAGAAGTGCTTGCAACGGCTGCCGTGGCTCGAGCGCGGTCAGCCGAAGCGCGTGCCGAATCGCACGCCGAAGGTGCTGCTCTGTCGTCAACTCTAGAAGCTACGGCTGAAGAGCTTCGTGCTGAGGTCGAGAGAGCGAAAGTAGATTACAAGAGACGCAAAGAAAGGTACCGTCAAGCCAAGGCTATCAGGAAGATGGCAGAGCAGAGACGCCGTGAGCAGGAATCTACGACTGAGAGGTTGGCTCAGCACTTTACCTCGTTTTCAATCGCTGATCCTTTTTTAAATCCTTATTCAGTCGCAGTCTTTCAAGACAGACCTCTGATAATCCGACACAAGCTACACCGGAGCAAAACGAGCCTATCGTTATTCCCACCACCCCGATCCCTGAACGCCAGGCTACTGAGTCTACTGCAGCTGCCTCGGAGGTTCACATTGTCAGCAACGCTCGTGGTCCCTACCCACAACTCGAGATGTTTAGCGTCCCGAGGCGCAGTCACATCATGGGTCACATGCACCGTGCACACGTTCACGAGAACAAGGAGAACCGTGCGTTGAACCGAATCATGAGGAAGTTGTCAGATGTACGTGTCGTCCGTCCGTGATCGTACTGTCATTGAAATTGTTGTTGCAGATGGGCTTCACAGAAGGTGCTTACCCCAAGTTGACTGGCAAGGTGATGGACCAACTGCTCTCACATCCACCCGTCACCAAAGATGCCGAAGATGATATTGTTACCAATCTGATCGAGGAGCTTGTTTCTAGTAGTGGCGGCGCGCAAGTAGGTGGAACTGGAGGCATCCCAGGTGCTTGGCACTAACTGTACTAATTCTTTTTCTCGTGACTACTCTAACTATCTGTACAATACGATGGGATGATGAGCTACTTGTTTGTAAATTGGGTAGAATTATGTATCTTGTCAATGAAGTGAACTTTCAGAACGTGTTCGTCGCGATTGAGTGTGTTGCTCCTTCCACGTGACTGTAACCCCTGAAAGCATGTATAGTTCCACCCCCAACGCCGAGCCGCGTTTCTTGGAGGACTGGAGTTTATTAGAGTGGCAACTGTGGTTTGTGAGCGCTTGACGTCGCTTGGTTGAAACCAAAAAAAATGGATAAGTTACCCTCACGGGCATTTCGAAGGAATGGCACCCAGGACATGTACATTATCCACCCAGCATTGCAGTCCCAGCCAGTTTGCATTGTTTGTAAAGATGGGGACAAAGCAAGCGTGCCTACGTTCAAAGATGCTTGGCAGGTTGACAAAGCCTATCCGCACAATGCAATTTTTATCCTTGACATCGAACCTCAACAAAGCAGAAGATACCCGCCTCCCCCTCATCATGCAAGGGATACCAGATCCACCGCACCGCTTGGGAATATCAGTGACGTATCCGCTATGGAGATTAAGAGCTGATGCCTTTATGACTCGTCCGCGATTGCACTTCCAAGGACAAGCACGCCAGAAACGATCTATACTACCGTACAGAACGCTGGAGTTTACCCTCTGGCGTTGTGTTAGACTGAAATGCGAAGAGATCGTGAGATTTCCATCTGTATCACATTCGACATAACTGTACCTCTGTCAAAACACCCATCGGAATTTTTTGCTCGCATTCTACCAGTGCCCGGGTGGCACAATTTGCTTCTGCCCCACATTCTAGGATCACAGTTACGATTTAGTCTCCATATCAAGAGACTCGGTGGCGAGAAGTCTATGTTGGTTCAGAAATTAGGCCAAGACACTTTCTCGCATCGCGAATCCTCTAGGCTGCTCGTCAGTGCACCTCACTGGTAACGCGCGCTTTACTGAAGGTCGACAAACGGACTAGTAGACGACGCACTTTTCCGAACATTTTCGCGGCTTCCCGGACTTGGCTTTCAAGATTCCGTGCTTTCTTTTCGGGCACCCTCACCATCCTGTCTGTTCTGGATCTGGTCCGGTTTTTGTGCCACGACATTCACAGCTCTTGTGCCTTTTCGGGTCTGCCCACCGTGCATTTTCCATACTAACCATCCTCGATTTAGAGGCAGCAGCTTGCCCTGCCTGTCCCTATGCTCGCTCGTCTCCGCTTGACTGGGCGCGATCCTCCGGGCTGCGACTGTCTTGTAGGTTTCGGTCGACCTGTGATATAGTCCACTCCGGCGGGGGTCATGCGGAACAAATGGCCATGGGAGTGACTGCCGAAGCACATACTGGTGTGGAAGGCGATTTAGGACCACACGCGTATACCTTTGGAGGCAAGTGTTGCATTGCTCGCTTTGATAGCTGAAAGAAAGAGTGTGGGTTTCCCAGCCAACAAATAAAGGATATAGAATTATGGCGCCCACAAGGACAAACAAGCACGCTTTGGCGGTGATGCCTGAGCCACATATCGATCACAAATGATTAATAGAGTACAAGCTACCTTTGTCGTCCCTCTCTATAAAGCTCAGCGCACAAGACCAGCTACTCTCTCCCATCCACCCACTTCCTCAGATCGTGTGTGCCTAATTCTTCCTCCAATCTCGTCACTAATAATCACCCCTCAGCGCTAGCACGTCATGTCCACTGACCCAGCACCATCACAACCCTCTACCCTCGTTCCTCATCAACCCCATGAACCCAATTCCCCAACCCCCGGGTCCAAGGCTTACGCGAAGCTGCAGCGACAGATCATGAAAGATACCCTCGCAGCCATGCCTGAACCCATTCCCGGCGGCAGGGAAGAGTTGCACCCAAAGACCAAGGAGCGAGTCGATAAGTGGTCCCAAACGATAGCATTCGGTGAAGCTCAAATTCGAGCACTGGGCTCCCGAGTCGACCCCGGACTTCTCCGGACAACCCTCCAGCTCCAGTGCAACCGAACGCTCGTATACTGGCGTCTGTTCCGTTTCATTGATCTTCCACCAGAAATCATCTCCAATATCTTCCACCTCCTTGTGTGGTCCACAAACCATCCCTCAGAAGGCGTGAGGCAGCGCTTGTATCTCACGTGGGTTTGCAAAGCGTGGCGTCGCTTAATGATCGAGGACCCAATGATCTGGAATGCGATCTGGTTCCATGATGCTCCTCCCTACCAGAGATCGTGGGAGTGGTTTGAACGAGCGGGGTCCGCATGCTTGGATATTCGACTCAACGAAGTGGATCCTAAATGGAGCGGCGTACGAGACTCTCCAAAGTTCACCGCTCAACAGATGTCAGACATGCTCGACAAACTCTTCACCAAACTCTCTCAGATCCGTATGCTCGTTATCATCGTCGACAACTGGCCTCCCGCGCTTACCGTCCTTCAGAAACTCCAAACCGCCGGAAATGCAGGGATACCCATTAACATCGAGCGCCTCGAGATCCATCGTTCCGGCATGCCTTATGTTTGGATCGGGCCCGGCTTTGACACCCAAGGCCACCGCGACCCTGCCGTTCTGTTTGGTGGCCAGACCCGCCACTTACAGTACCTCTGCTTGTCGGGTATTCATATCGACTTCGACGACACACCGCTGTCAAATCTGACAACGCTTGACCTCCGGCATATCGCAATGGACTCGTCTCCTACGCTCAAACGCTTCAGGGATATTCTTCAGAATTGTCCCAATCTAGACAAGCTCACGCTGGATGGATGTGGCCCTCAACCAGAAGAGAAATGGTTTGACCATGCCCCCGTCGAGCTCCCAAACCTAAAAATCTTCACCCTCGGGTCTTTCAATCTCTCGTTCGCATGCTTTATCGTTGCACAGGTCCATGCCCCTCGCGTTCGTGACTTGACCCTGATGAGTATGGTTGGCAGCGACTATACGCCTCTGATCGCCATGTTGACGCGGAAATTCAAGCAAGTACGGATCTTAACGCTGTACAACTTCGAACTGGAGATGAACTTGGTGGGAAAGCGGACGTTTGTCCGATGGCTGGAGTCGATGCCCGAGATAGGGTATGCACGACTGGCTCGGATAAAACCAGAGATCCTCAATATGTTTGCGGAGAACCCGATGAACTATCGCATGTCCTTGGAAGGCGGGTCGGCGCCAGAGGCGGTCACCCCCACTCGCCACGTTCTTTGTCCAAAATTTCAATGTATGGAAGTCCAAGCTCTCCCTGCCGCGACGATCGCAGAGTTCTGCCGCTTGAGGAAGGGTGTAGGGATACCAATGACGAAGCTGTACTTGAATACCCCCTGGGCGCAGAGTTTGACGCACGAACATCTCAAGCTGTTGCAACAGGAGGCGACACTCTATATTGCCCCTGTTGGGGCGAACACGGAGGAGGAGAACAAGTTACTATCGGAAGGGTGGAACGCATGACAATATCATATATAATCAGATCTACTGTAGTACTTTACACCACCCTTTTTACACGTGACCAAGTTTGAGAGTCACATGATCGCGACGCGAATGTTTGGGCGGTTGTTTGTTAGTGATCGAGATATGTGGGTCCATATGTTTTTCTCCCCAGACGTATGTGCTACTAGGTAACAACGAGGTTTTGTTGTACACGATGACTACCCCTCCCTCCCTATCAGAAATATCCACCCTGGAGACATCGGACTCTTATGTTCCGTATGTCAGGCGGCGCAACACCGCTGTGCAGCTCGGTGCCCTCTACCAATTGTTCGAGGCAACCCCACACCCTACCCGCGCGCAACGTCAAGCGCTTGCCAACGAAATCGGCATGTACGTCACTCCACCCCTCTTCTTGGGTATACCTGACCATGGTCCGTAGGGAGCTCAAATCCGTCACCAACTGGTTTCAGAACAGACGCCAAACCTCTAGAAAGAAGTCACTCTCTTACAGCGAGAACAACCCCACAAAGACGCGCTTTCCTGCGCATCATCGACAAAGGCGTTCAAAGACGCCGCTCGATCGTTCTAAAATCTCGCTCGATCGTATCGCCACCCTCTCCGAGCGTCCAAGCTTGCCTTTGCAATTAAACTCGCAGCGCTTACCGCTCACCCCACGCAAGAATAACGCCCGACATAAAACACCGTCCGGCCCTTCGGAACTCTGGACGCACATGTTGTCATCCCCTGCTGGCCCTCCCTCTGCCCCTGATTCTGAAGAGGTTCGCTTAGCAACTCTATCGTCACGAGCAAAACTACTCTGTCCCTTGGAGTGGGCCTGCCTCAAAGCGAGGCAGAAGAAATGGGCTGATGAAGATGTAGACGGATTG
The DNA here is from genome assembly GCA_038093355.1 of Boletus calvinii. Classification (NCBI taxonomy): domain Eukaryota; kingdom Fungi; phylum Basidiomycota; class Agaricomycetes; order Boletales; family Boletaceae; genus Boletus; species Boletus calvinii. The sequence goes on along the minus strand of JBBPSA010000124.1, from coordinate 10,166 downwards.
TCCGCGTATCCTGCGTTGGGACGCCTCCAAGAGGTTAATGAAGACGAAGCGGGGTCAGAAGTAATGAATCTCGAGTCCAGTTCTCTGCAGAGCGATCCCTCGAGCCTGGACAGGAAGAATGCCCCATTCTCTCGCCCGAATATGACGCCGCATTTTGAAGACGTGGAGGCGGCCATTACACTTTTGGGGTTCAAAACACGCTCGTAAATATCTCCAGTTTTATCGTCAAGGACATGATGGTGTCGGAAGCTGTTGTTGTATTCGTCCTAATTATTCCTCTTTATTCAAGTTTCGGATTCCTCTGTTATTTGTTGTTTCAACACGCTGCATACCACTAGCACGATTATTCGGACGGTTACTACTAGAAAGCATTTGTTTTAATTGTTTTTCCATCTCACCGTGATTTCGCTCACGTGAAGACATTGTTAGCCGCGCGTCGAAGCTTCTTTCCTGAACCCCTGAGTGAACTTGTCCACAGCAAGCTAGACCACAACCTATCCCACCCTCCTTTACACGAGTTTCAGATGCGTACCACCCCCAGAAGCACCCGTCGCACCACCGTTTCCCAGCCCTTGGTTGGCAAAGAGAAAGAGAACCTGGAAAACCACCGCCCGACAGCCTCAAACAAGAAGGCTCGACACCGCTTGTCAACCGCAGAGCTCGTCCGGCTCGAGGACGTGTTCGGGCGAGAAACACATCCATCCCGCCAGCAAAAGAAAGACCTCGCGGCCGAGTTGGGAATGTGAGTCGCTCGCACTCACGTTGAAAGCGTCCCCCTCATCTTAATGAGCACCGCAAACACACCGGCCCCTACGTCCGGCTCGCTACAGGGATTACAAGACCGTCACGATCTGGTTCCAGAATAAACGACAGACGTCGAAACGAGGTCAGCCGCCCGTCGACAAGAACTTGGGACGGCCGAGGGCGGACTCTTGTCTGCGCGCCGTGTCCTCTCCGTCCCTCAATGCCACACTGGGCGCGTCGGGGGTCGTTCCAACGGCGGATTCTTCGGAAAGCAAGGGTCCGGGGGATGGACTGAACACCATTGCGGCCAAGGCGATTGTCAAGATCAAGCCTTTGATCGCCACCCTGAACGCGTTGACGTCAAGGCCAGGAGGACACTCGGAATCTACAGACACAACGGGCGAGGCGCCGAACGTCAAGGATGTCGACCCACACTGGCCGCAGACCTTGTCGGAAAACTCGATCGCTTCGCCAGCCGAATCAAACAGACACGACCAAATAGCCGAGCAAGAGCGGACCAAGGGAAAACCCGTCAAGTGGAAAAGAATACGAACGCTCGAATGGGCTTGCGAACGCCAAGCCAAGCGCCGGAAGATGTCCAGGGAAGCGTACGTTAGACTCGGATCTGAAGAGATTCAAGATCATGGCGATCCCAACGACATGCGGATGGATTCGGCGCTGTCGTTACTCTCCCTTGCATCGACACAAGGACCTGCGAAGGACGTGATGAGGGGTGCATCATTGCTCCTCAGTTTCAAGCATTCCTGGCGCAGAAAGTAGCAGTTTTGATTTGGGGCTACATCTAGATGACGAATCATTTCCTACATACCATCTTCATTCGAGCTCAAGTGGAAAGGACTAGGCTACATTTGCGGCAAGACATGGTTCCGCAATGTTGCATTGCGACAAGTTGCTAGCAGGAAATGCAATGGTGTAAACATATGAAATGCTCAACAGTATTCACATCTCAACCCCTTTTACCTGTGATTGAAAGCATCAACTAAGCGACGCTCTACTGCGTTTTTTACCGGTCTTGTTGGTTACAGATGGTGTAGATTGGTCTGGCGAGAGGGGTTGGATATCTGTGTGGACAGAATTTTTTGTGGGAGCACGCGAGATGGGCTTAGTGTGCTTTTCGGAAGACCCATTGATTGCCTTTGGTGGGGCAACAGTTTTGTTGGGTCGGTAAGTGTAGCCCGGAGCGTCTGACAGGAATGAGACGTGTAACATTTAATAGCGGTGAACAAATAGACATACCTGCCATCTTTTTGAACATCGGGACGAATACGTCGAGAACTGCTTGATTAGACACCACCGACGCGTAGACAATCTCGGTCTCTTGAACAGGATCGACTGGCATGTCGTCGTCTGCTTCAGCGACCCCGTCCTCCGCTTGTGCCGCAGGAGTCTCATCATCATCCGTGGTTCGTAATCTTAAAAATGAATCAATCAGAGGCTCGAAGAGTGTTTCTATAGGCGGCATAAGATGCGAAGGCGCATCGAAGAAGTTCGTGGTGTCACTACTTCTCCAAGGTACCGTAACACCACTGCCTGATTCCCGATGCGTCATCGCTTCGCGAGTCTGTTCGTTTGGATTCGACAGACTCGTGATTGCGGGGACGCCAAACATTTCTTCGAACAGCGATCTTCGTAACACAGCAGGGCGTTTTTGAAGCGCCTTGGCAGACGCTCCAGGGTCTCCGGGGAGCATGACGTTGTCACCCATGACTACGACGTTATATCTGTGCGTCAGGGCGACTAGCGAGAAATCGCTAGAAAGTGGGAGGGATGATTGGTAAAACCAGGCGATATTGAGAATACTAAATGGAAGGGGATATTCCATTAGCGGGGTGGGAGAGGTGGCACGAAACAGGGTGACTGATGACGAGTCTAGGATGGTAGAGTGAATTGTGATGAAGGTATCGTGATACGGATGCGACATAAGCATGGTGTAGCGACACTGATTTTTTGAATGCCAGATTACTAGGACAAAGATTTGTCAACATCGTACAGCTGCGATTTTGAAACGGAAAGCACCTGACTGAGAAAGGACGTCCCAAACAACCAAGTCTACCCCGCCCATGACAGCCAAGTACCGGCCACTCCTGCCGATGAAATGGGCTTCGGAAGGTTGCCGACACTCTTGGAGAACGAATGACTGCTGGACAGCATTGGTATTTGGATCGTAGATTACGACGGAGCTGCCAATGGGAACGGCCAAGAGAGATCCATCGTGCGACCACGACGTATGTCTAGGGATATCAGACCTGAGACTAAAACTGGATCTTGATGTCCACGAAACTGGAGGTTGGATATCAAGGTCAATTTGTGGTCGCGGCGGCTTGATGGAAGAACTCGCCTTCTTCACTCCCTTTCTTGTTCCTGACCCTTCGTATTCGCCACGCCTTCACATTCCCATCTTCCCCAGTTGTCACAACCTGCACTTCCTCCATACTCGGACGAAATGACAAAGAAGTAACCTTTGCCAATCCGTGCGGTCGATCAATTCTTGTATTCAATATCCAAAATGTCGTCTTTTTATCCCAGTACCAGAGTTTAAGGTATATTTCGCCACGGAATGCCTCATCACCTTCACGCCTGTCAATCGTAGCCATCCATTCACCGCAGGAAGAAATGACGGCTCGCTCCACACGGGCAGGTTCGAGAACCTTGTCCTCGCGTCTGGAAACGCGGTTTGAAGGTGAGACTTCGAGTTCGGCTACGAGGGTGAAGGTGGAGGGAGAGTATGTCTGAAGAGAGGAAGGGTGAGAGGAGGGAAGAACAAGGGATTCCGAGGGCTGATGGAAAGCGAGTGGTGTGGATGATGAAGATGGCCAGGAATTTGATACAAAGGGGTCTGCAATGTCGTGAGAAGTCATATTTTGGACAGAAAGTCATTGGTATACCTAGTCTTATTCGGGCAAAGACGCGTGAAAGCTTGAGTGTAGCCGAACTCACAAATGCATAGCTAGCATCTGCAAGTCCCAAAAGATACTCTTCCTCCGCCGTTCTCGGTGAGGAAACAACGATGTTGGTTATCGGGGAACCAACCCGAGGGACGAATTCTCGTTTACCGGAATGCAGTTGCCATATAACCAGGACGGATTCTTCGCCACCGCTCAGCAGATACGCACCATTGGTGGTAAAAGCGACAGAAGAGACCGCGTGAGCGTGCCAATGAAGCGTCGACGTCTGAGATTTCTTTTCTACACCGACCACCTTTACAAGTTTGGGATCTAGACAATACCATAGTCGTACGACGCCCTTAGCATCGCCGGTTGCAAAGTAGTCTTCGAACGGATGGACAGCAAGACAAGTGAGAGGCTCCGAAGATACGAATTTGGTGAAGCCTGACTTGAGGTTTGCAATGTGCGCGACGTATGCTTTGTGGCCGGCAATGGCGATCAATCGTTCGCCACTGGCAGAGACCGCAAGGCCGGCTGTCGCTCTCGTTTTCCCGATCGGTACGACTTGGGACGGTTTCTGAGCCTTGTCGGGACTGCTCGAACCTTGTGTCTTGAGGGAAACCCGGAGGACTACGCAACTCTCGTCCTGAAGACTATCGGTATGACCGGCCCGAGGAGGGTCTTGCGCTAGGGAATATGAATAGTTGTCATTCGAAGGACCACGGCAGGACTCACACAATTTTTCACTCTTCTTGTTCTTGATTGCGGCCACGAAAAGATGGCCCTTAATTTGCTCATGCGTACACACGTGATGTATAGGCTGGTCGATACCAATGGTTCGCAACAAGACACCTTCGAGGAAATCCCAAATCTTTATGGTTCCATCCAGCGATGCAGTGATCAGCTGAAACGTGTTCTGCGGGCTCAGAACCGCGGAAGTGATGATGTCGGAGTGGCCCTCATCTTGAGATCCGGGTAAAGTGGATACGATCTTTCCAGAGGTCGCTGAATAGATTTTGATAGCGGTGCCGACGATGGAGAAGAAATGGCTGGAGACATGGTTGAGTGCGGCTCGATATCGCACGAAAGGAGACGCACCTGCCGTCTCTGGTGAATACAGGAGGATGTGAGCTGGTACTGGAATCGGTGAGCGGGGACCAGTGCCATCGTCGTGGTGGTGAGTCGGTGGTCATCGTCGGTGGTCCGTGCGCCGCATGCTGCGATGACTGGGCAGCAACGGCGCTGGACGCGCTCGCCTTTGGTTTGCGTGCTGGCATATGGCCAAATGTTTCCCCACCAACGAAAAATGCATCAGCCACTCGCTCGGCATTAACCGATCCAAATCAGGACATGTTACTATTTTTTTTCAGACATATCAATCATCACCTTCTCCATATGCAAGGACCGAAAGCACTCGGTGCTTGCCTACAGAGAAGGGCATTCCATTCGTCTCATTAGATCGTTAGGCAAAGCAAGGTCAACACATCAAAATACATAGAAAATAAAGTGCATCGCTACAGTCCAAGATCGAACGCTTCGCTGGGAGAGGTATCATGGCATCATGGTATGTTGTCCTGCAAGAGGACTCGGCGTGGGTGGCACAGGAGAGTGGTGTCATGCGGGCAGCAGAAATAATAAATGCGGTAAGGCTGATCAACAGCTTTTCGAACCCACGAACGACCGGACGGAGCGACAGTATGTGAGGAGGTCGTCTTCGCTTGCCGATCGTCTTGCCTCGAGCATGGCGTGATGTAACCGCTCCTCCTCCACAAGCTCAGCCTTTGACAACGGTTCACGTGGAGGTACTGCCCACCCCAACTCAGCTAACGAACACCAGAGTGACACCCGCGCGTGCATATCCCTGTACTCCTTTCTCAGCATCCACAAGGACAATACGGCAAATTGCAAACTCACCGCTTATACCGTTCGACCAGCACCTCGAACTTGGCTCTACTCTCCAATTCATTCAACTCAGGATCACTCTCCCACCCCAGCTCTCTCAGTTCGCTGGATCTGTTTCTCATTCTGTCCGCAAGTTCTTCCCACATCGATTCTTGACAGGCAAGTACACTCTGATAGCTCCAGTAGAGTTGCATTGCAAGCGTGCTCTCGTTCAGCTTGCCAACCTTCTCCAGCGGGTTGAGGAAACGGGACCCACTGCCCATGGTGCTTTCAGCAGACGACCAGTCGACAACATAGGTTGGCAACTTGGTGGTCTGTGTCGTTTTTGGGGAACTAGGGGAAGGTGGATCACCAGAACTACCTGTCAGCTGTGTGTTCACGTCCGAGATGGAATAGCTCCGGTCGAACAGAGATGACTTTTCTGTTGATGCCGAGTGGCTGGTTCGTCTTGAATCTGTTGAAGAAAATGAAACAGAACTGGGTCGGAGAGTCGGCAAGTCAGATGAACCTGTTGGACGCGAACCTGCCTCGGGTTTATCTACGTCTCCGCTCAGTAGTAACGCATTGGCCGGTAGGGGTTGTGGAAGTGCTGGCAGGGGCGGTATCGCAGGCATACGAATATGCACGATGGGTGCAGTGATTACTTGTCGAAAATTGGAGGTAAAGTGAATGGGAAGAATAGCTTATATCTGATTAATTCACCAGTCACAGTAGAGGAATGTGGATGCTCACCAGTAGGTCGTAAATTGATAAAGCGATTCTCAAATATACCATAATACAAACTTTCAAGCAGTACGTGATCATGCGATAATGATGTCGAGTCCACCGATGAAGGCGGCGGCGTTGCTTCTCGTTGATGCATGCCGTTGGGATGGTGGATCGAGTCGGATCGTTTATTGCGTACACGGAGAGGTGCTGTGAACCAACTTGGGAGAGTAGGAAATATGATGTCTGATGGAAATAAATGTTGAACGTCACTGGGACAAGGAATAGGCGTACCATGCTCAATCACCTCCACAACACCACCTGGGCTTAAAACACGGTTGACCTCCTTTCATTGAAAATGATGAGCATGCGTGATCTACCGGTAGAACAACGCGACTTACTTCGAGCAATACCCCCCACTACAAATGGCAAAGGGCACAACACAGGGCATGTCAAAAGGGGCTCCATAACGCAAACGAAGCCGAAAGCAAGGCCTAAACTCACCTTGTTCTCGGGGATGCCCCTACCCAGATCATTCATACGAACATGGTCGAACTCGTCGTCGTCAAAGGGCAATTTTGTTGTCAAGCTGAGATAGTGTGGTCAAACAGCATGCCATGGGTGCCCGGAAGAGATACTCACAAGTTGCCGTGCACCCAATTGATGCGGGTGGCGATCTCTGGTTCTAGTAGTGACAGGGGTACTTGTACGTCGACCAGGTCGAACCCAACCTAAAGATAGCACATGAAAACGCACGACAATGTTCTTCAGTTACGCGTACATACAAAGTGGCAATCTGGCCATTCTTTGGCTGCCTCGACGACCCAGGTCCCACCCTAGGACGGAAAGTCAGCGTTCGGCGAGGACAAGACGGGAGGGGGCCATACACCACATCCCAGATCGAGTGAGCGTTGGGGTGGGCCATCCGTGAAGGAGGCTATGGACACTGATTTTGTCAAGGGCAAGAGAAAGCTGAGATCCAAGCTCTCGCTGCAACACCGGGCATGTTGAGCGAAGTGCTGAAGGGATGGCAGCAGGTTCACTCACAGCTCCAGGACCTGCCTGTCGTAACTCAGCGGATACGGGGCCTTTTCTGGGTCGAATGAATGGTGTCTGTGACCATGCTTGTTTAAGAAATCCTTGTTTCTGGGAAGGACGCGGCGACCGGTGGAGATGGGGTCGAGTTGGCGGGGAGGTGCAGCGACGGGCATGGTTGAAGTGACACTCCAAAGGGGAAGGCGATGGCGGCGGCGTGGGATGGCAGTGGATTCGATGGTGACGAGGCGTGGAAAGGCGACTTGCTCAGCGACAACGACGGACACGACCAAATGTTATTTAGCTTGAAACAATCACACCGAATAGCACCGAGGGAATGCCGTCCCTCTCTGGAAAACAACGCAAAGCCCAGCTCAAGCTCAAGCGCGCAGTCAAACGCGGCGATGCCCCTCCACCGCCAGAGAAGCGCAGGAAGAGAACCCCACAGGCACCGGACAGGGCCGTCAGCAACGCGCGGGGTCTCCAGAGCCAGTTTGTCAAGCTCGACAAGACCTTTCTCGACGACACCAGGGCATTGGCAGGCTCGATCGTCCTCAGGAGACCCATCCCGACTCACGTCGCGGCGCTCAGACACGAGTGGATCACACCAGGGTCCCAGCTCGTCCTGCCAAAGAGGCCCAGATGGAGATACCAAATGTCCAAGGACGAGCTCGACGCAAACGAACGGGCTTACTTTCGCACCTGGCTCGCACAGCAGGATGTGATCGTCGAGCAATGGCAACGCGCATTGAACGCTCCTCCATCCACTGACCAGACCCCGCTTGCTGATCTTGCGGGCGATCACATCGACGACTCCGAGACACGCTCAATGCCCCATCCACCCACCCACTTTGAGCGAAATGTCGAGGTTTGGAGACAGTTGTAAGCTGTTCTTCCCTGTTCATCTCTCTGAGACTGAGGTACTGAACATGATACATCGCACGCGAATCAGCTGGCGCGTCACAGAAATTTCGCAGATCCTTCTCGTGTTGCTCGACTCCCGTTGTCCACCCCTTCATCTCGCTTCTTCGCTCTCTGTACACCTCAGTATTCCCACCTCTTCGTCTCCGCAAAACAATACCAGCTCGCGCTCGAAACAATCTAAAGCTCCACGCGTCATTCTCGTCTTAACCAAGGTGGACATTTCCGGTCCTGCACGTACCGCATCTTGGACATCGTTTCTCAACGCCAACTACCCCGGTGTACCAGTTGTCCCAGTCGAGGCGTATGCACCGAAATCGTCAGTCGAGCAAGGACCCACCCGCTACGAACCACATCTACCAGGTACTTTTAGGGAAAGGCTGGTCCATACTCTCAGGGATGTACACGATCAGCTCCTCCAGCCTCCTCAGTGGGTGACGGCTTCACGACCTGGGGAAAACGAGGAAGAACGATTGCAGAGAGTTGCTCAATGGAGACCCAGAGTCAAGAGGGTCATCGATTGGGATGGCGTCCTCAGGGCAAAAGGGAAATCAGTCGGTAAAGCTGTCGGTGGCGCTGCAGTGCCAAAAGGGCAGGACGTTGAACATGAAACAGAAGGAACAGAGGTTGACGAGACAGACGATGCCAAGGTCTCAGACAGCGAAGAGGAACAAATGGGCGACACCTATGAATGGAATGAACCCGAGTACTTGACCGTTGGCGTTATTGGTACTGTACCCTTTGTCTCACTGAAGACTACCCACCCAACTTATGCTCATAGGTCAACCAAACGTTGGGAAATCATCTCTGCTGAATGCGGTATTCGGAAAGACACGAGTACGTGCATCGCGAACTCCCGGGAAGGTGTGTGATCGCACTGCTTGTCTTTGGTCATCTAATCGAGCCATCTCTAGACAAAGCATTTTCAAACGCTTTTTTGGACCTCCGATGTCCGCCTTGTTGACTGCCCGGGACTTGTTATGCCTTCATTCATACCAATGGATATCCAAGTATGTATACTTTTATCCGTTTCCAGTGATACCGTATGCATTTCCGAGAATAGGTCCTTTCAGGCGTCCTTCCCATCTCTCGGATCTCTGCGGTGCCCTTTTGCATACACCAACTCGCTCGGCTTCTTCCCTTGGAGCAGATTTTAGAACTCACACATCCTTCATTGTCCATTTCACCTGCGTTTGCAGCATCTGCGTCCAATGCTACGACGCTTGCATCCACAAGCGGTCGTGGCTCAACCCCACAGTCCAGCAAATCGACCTCGACTGCCAAGCCTACCTCTAAACCCGCACCCACCAACACAACTTTGGTCGAAGACAAGCGTACTTGGAGACCAGGGCAGCGCCAACTAGAACAGACCAGGGCTCAGTCCATGGCACCAAGATGGACAGCAAATGACATCATGACTGCCTATGCTGAGAAGAAAGGATGGGTCACTGCCAAGGCTGGGAGACCAGACATTCATCGAGCTGGGAACGCAAGTGGGTATCTACCAGTTTGACTCGTTGGGAAACCGTGCTGACTGTTTGACGTGTGTTTACGCAGTATTAAGGTTGGTTGCGGAAGGAAAGATTCCGTGGGGATTCTGGCCTCCTGGAAGTTTGGTGTCGGGTGACGATGGGATATGGCTCAAGGATGGGGTGCAACATCACGCATGCGACGAACTTGAGATGGAGGAAGACAGAGACGAAGAGGATAGTGAGGAACAGCACAGTGAGATGGAGGAACTGTCGAGCGAAGAAGAGAATGCCAAGGCTAGGAACAAGGTTTCATCGGGAGAATCGGATGATGAGGACGAGGACGAAGAGAAACCTGCTCATCGTGGAGGGAATATTGGCAGATTTGGGGCTCTAAAGATTGAATAGATAGCTATTCAGGGGTTAATTGGCCAAATTCGTCTTTTGCTCGTAACGATGTTGAACTCGTGGTTTAGCAGCAAGT